>JAWPHD010012238.1:0-77351 GCA_037043455.1 Cyrtodaria siliqua
TACATGTTGCACGCAGCACGGCAGTTATTGGTTTAATTAATGGAAGGATTAATGCAGTTGTTTGTGCCCATCTCGCGCATACCCGTCTAAGAAAGAATACATACACAATTAACCTACATTTTTAAAATGTTCATTCTTTGTTACACTAGTTTTCATAATTAAGAACCAACTTAACTGTTTATACACGTACATGATGTACATTGCAGACAATTGTGGATACACTGAAATCAAGAATAGTTGATTATGATTTGATGTTAAAGTAACTATCTCGCCAACAACAGCCGTGTACAACGTTTCTAACCCTACTGACGACGAGGTATATACACTCAAGTGATATGAAAACGCAACACGGGAATTTCCGCTATATATTGTATATACTGCACACTTAATTGCACATAATATTCCAAAGAAATCCAAAGATGTTTTTTTTAAAAAAAGTTGCAGTTAACTAGAGAAAGGACACAACTGTGATGTTGTAGACGTTTTAATCACACTACACTTTGTAACAAGAACTTCATCAATGTTGAAGTTGCTCTTCGAAAAATTGAGCTAGTTCAGTACTGTATTTAACGTAAATCGTTTGCAAAATTTTGCATCCTAAGTTTGCTCACATGATTGAGCCAAACGCGTAATCTGTGAATAATGAAACATTGCAGGAATACTATTTGCTGTATTATTTGTTGTTTTAGTATTTTTTCCAAAAGGAAAATATTATTATTAAATGGCTATTATAGCATTAAATGGCTATGGTACATGGCTATTATTATAGCCATGTACCATTCGATTAAAGCAGCATATTGTACATACAATATATAGCGGAAATTCCCGTGTTGCGTTTTCATATCACTTGAGTGTAAAAGGGTTAACTAAAAGTAGACGTAACACAACATTTTAATCAGTAAAGGTCAATAAATTACATTATCTTTTGATAATGAGTTTATAGTTTTGGAGTTTTTTTTAAAAGAAAAAGTAGGGATAGTAGGTCTATTAAAGTAGGGAGGATTTCAAAAATGTAGGAAAACGTAGGGCCGACTTGGAAGACTGTATAACGGTAAAAGAATCGGTGATATATCAGTTAGAGTATTATCATTTATGATAGAACCTCGCGAGGTCCTGTAGATTTACCTAATTTTAAACCATCGAAACATTTTTACAGTTCTGCTGATGATGAAAATGGGTCGATCTATTTCCCCATTTTCGCGCAATCAGTTCTGAGCTTTTTCAACATAATTACAACTTAATAAGTTTTTTAAAGGATTAAACCATACAGTCTTTGCTATCTTAAATGTTTTCGAGTGTCGTATGTGCATAAACCTGAGTTTTTCAACAGTATTTCAAAATAAAGTAGTGTTCGTTTTGTCGTCGGTACTTTGCATGTTGTTCATATTTTTTGTTTGCTAGTGTATTTAAATTTGTTTCTACAATTCATATAAAGGTCAAAATTTCCCGTGAACTATTTGATATAACATTTTCTAACATATCTATCTCAGTGTGTTATCGCGTGTTGGTTGAGGTAGTCGGTTGGGGTAGTGTGTTGAGGTAGTCGGTTGGGGTAGTGGGTAGTGTGTTGAGGTAGTCGGTTGGGGTAGTGTTTTGAATACAGTCCCTGGTTTAATCATCATACAATCCGCTGCCTTGTGAAACATTTCAGCAATACTGCTTACAGCTTTAATATCATTGAGTAAAGTATTTTAAATGTCGTCTTTTATATCTATGAAATAATCCTTGATGTATTAACAACATCGCCCTTTTTATTATCTTTCCATTTGAATCGTTTAAACGATTCAAATGGAAAGATAATAAAAAGGGAGCTTTCATTGTTGTTAATACTTCAAGGATTATTTCAAAGATAGATACAAGAAAGGTTTTACGCAAGCGTAAACTAGCTGCCGAGAGAAAATAGCTTTATATCTGGGTAGGAACTGGAAACAAAAAAAGTAACATAATAATAGATCAAGTCACGGGTGTTAAAACAATATTGAAAAGAAAAGAAATGTTGTCACGGACATATAAACACGCGACGACAGTTTTTCCTTACCAGACACATTCTTTACCATCAGTTCTTCCTATCAAACACTTTGAATCAAGGGAGCGACATAGCTTCTCTCTGTTCAAATACCTTGACAGGCCTTACATATTGATTACAATTCTCCCATGTAACACGACTTGCTAGAAGTACACATCAGCACAGAAATATAATTGTTCACATGTAAGGGATACGTTAGTGCGTTAGTGTGTGCATTACAGCACATATAAACTGTTCACCTCTACCAAGTGTAATTATATGATTGTGTTATCAAAGTGAAAAATGTAAAGGAACTGTTCATTGCTACGTTACCATTTGCAATAATGAAGGTCGTTATATATGAAATTTGAACCCTCTACTCTTTACTAGACTTTGTCAGTATAACAAGGGTTTTATTACCCTAATAAATGACCTTGACAAACAAGCCTGACTAAGTTTTCGTGAGGAAAAATGAATATTTAACCTATATAATGACCTTCAGTGTGACCTTGACCTGAATATATTTGGAATGGCCATGTCGATGTTGTCACGATGAGTATACATTGAAAGATTGATGAAGAAATATCAAGAAATGAGAAAGTTATAGCGAAACTTAAAGTTTTCGTGAAGGAAACTAGACGGGTGAAACAAATTGAGAAACAAAAAAGGAAAAGTGAATTGAACACTGACTAACCCGACGCTAACACAGCGCTGCAACCAACTGCACTACAGAGACCAATTAACGTTTAGTTGCTATTATACATATACTAATTATCACATGCTACTCTTTAGTAGACTGATCTCCGAAAATGTTATTGCAGCAAGTCAAACGGTAGCGTTTGAACATTGCAAAATATGTGTTTATACCATTCAATTGTTTTAGACGAGCTCACTAAGAATTGAAGTTGTAATGCATGCTTATCGTCAGCTACATGATTCACAGTCTGTTTACCATAGACAAACACAAAACCCATATAATGATAATACAAATTGTAAGAAAATGTAGCATTCAAGGACCACAATCAAAACCACGCATAGAAGCAAACAAGAATAACTAGAAGGCAAGGTATATGACCTCACAAACGTAAAAGGGTTGACAATAGGGCTTCCGCCTTGGTTTATACCAGGTTCTAGGGTGCGCCAAACTTCACTCGTACTCTATTGTCATAAAATGGTAAAGTGTAAATAAAGAAATCCTCGCCATGCTATATCCTCTAACAAACTAGGCAGCATTATTGGGCAATATAGTATAACAAAAAGATGATCATGCATAGATGAATATAAAATTAAAAAAATCTAGAAGGCCTCAAAGCGAGCGCTCATTGACTTGGCAGAAGCCACAGAAACCAGAGCAGTAAGAGAATAAACCACCAAGGGCACAAGATTGGAGACAAACATCAAACGTTACCGTCCTCTCAGGAATTAAGTAGGCATCATCATATGGTCTACAATCAGCCCGGTCATCGCACTATCAAAGAGGAAAGCATAGTGGCGAACAGTAAATGGGTCAACCGCTAAACATATAGCGCGTTTCATTAAATACCGGTTCTAGGGTGCACCAAACCTTACACTTACACTACTGTCTTCCCATTAAAACAGGACAGTGTAAATAAAGAATTCCTCGATATTATCTAATCTCTAACCAACAAGGCAGCATCAATAGGCAATATAAGTCAAACACAAATATGCTCGTGTGAATATAACACAAAAGAAACAATAGCCTAGAAAGCCACAATGAAGGTTCTCAATGACTTGGCAGAAGCCAGAGCAACAAGAGAATAAACCATTAAGGGCACGACAAGAAAGATCATGGACAAACATCAAACGCCACCGTCCCAATGGGCTTTAGGTAGGCGTCATCACAGGGTCCACAGCCTGTCCGATCATCGTACAATTAAGGAGGGAAGCACAGTGGCAACTGTAAAAGGGTCCACCGCCAAGCATGCAGTACGTTGCAAAATGATAGGGTCATAACCTCTTTTGATAAACTTTTTAACAAGTTTAACAAAGATAGTATGAAAGCGATCATGACCAAGTTTCGTACAAAGTTTATAAATCATATCACCATAGAAGTCAGGTTGTGATAGTCCTTGTCGCAGAAGAGTCCTTAAATTACTTGTATTTTTGGAAAGAAGATCAGGGTTACGATAATAAAATTTTGCAAAGGTTTTACGAAGTTTATGGTAACGGTAACCCTGATTGACTAGCTTTTTAGTTATACAAAGATTACGAATATTAAAGTCCTTAACTCGAGTACAATCTCTTGAAAAACGGATAAGTTGGGACACATACACCCCATAAGAAGTTGCTCGGGGAACATCCCCATCCAAGTGGAGATAATTTACAATGTCAAAATTAAAATCACCTCTCTTGTCATAGATTTTGCTAATTATTTCACCATTTTCAATCGAGAGATCTAAATCAAGAAAAGAAGAGTTATTATCAGCTTTATTAAAAAAGAGTATGATAATAGACCTTTGGAAACGGCCGAAAACGACACATACGAAATATTTCAGTCTCGGTTTGATTGAGACTGTTCATGAGCGGTAGTGAATATGCTAGCTACCGCTCATGCCCTCTAGCCCCGGGTTGAGCAGAACTCAATATTAATAAAATCAATAGTACAAAATGTTAACCATCCCGAAGATGGCATGCATATGGCGGTGGACATGGTGTATCTTTCTTCCACATGTCGTACGGCGTATGGTCCCAGTATCTAAAAAAATTAAATGCCCCGAAGAGCTAAATAAACATAATGGAATTAAGTTGGGAGCAGCGGTTATGAAGCCTGCATATCACAAGTAATAGTCAAAAGACTAAATTAAAAAGCAGACAACATATCCTATAAGTGGTTAAACAATACCCAGAGCCTTTAGTCGGCCGGAGTAGTGGAACCACCGAATCGAAAATTAAGTAAGAAAACAAAAAGAAATGAAAAAGTACCACCGATAATTAAATATAAGTATCGGGCTCAGCGATCTCCAAAGATCGAATGAATAACAGTACTGATTGCAAGCGCGGGGAGACGTTTTACTGCCGCCACACTTTAAACTAAAGTTCTTTAGGATAAGTATTATTAACCATAGTCGGAAAGAAGGGGTTGTCATGTTCAATGTGTCATCCAGATACCGAGAGGTGTCATTAAAGGCATCAATATCATCTGCCTGGGTATCTGGTGAAAGGATTAACATGAAATCCCTTTCATAGCAAAATAAAAACAAATCTGCAACAAATGGTGCACAGTTCGTACCTATAGGGATACCAACAATTTGTCTATAAACGCTGGTTCCATCCTGACGAACATATTATCTAATAGGAAGATAAGACTGTATGAAAGTGTTTATGACCAAGTATCTTACGAAGTTTGTAAATTACGTCACCATAGTGGTCAGGTTGTGATGGTCCTTGTCGCGGAAGAGTTCTCAAATTACTGTTATATTCTAAAAGCAGACCAGGGTTACGATAATAACATTTTGCAAATGTTTTTCGAAGTTCATCTTAACCATAGCCCTGACGGAGTAGCTTTTCTGCTATGCAAAGGTTACAAATATTGAAGTCCTAACTCGACTACAAGCTCTGGAAAACGAATAACTTGATAAACATATACCCCCATAGGATATTGTACCGTTAAAGTAAGAATAATTAGCGATATCTTTTCATACAATTTGCTTATTAGTTTTCTATTTTCAATTAAGACATGCAAATCGAGAAAAGAAGCCTACGTATCAGAACTATTACCTTTGTTAAGATGAAGTTCTTTAGGGTAAAACCACATGTTTATATAGGTTTAAACGCAAGTAGATATAAAGGTCGAATAGGAAATTTATCATTCGAGGATCACAGTCAACCATAAAAACGCATAGAAACAAGATATAATTACAAAGATACATAAAAGGCAAGATATGACATCTCAGACATAAAAGGGATGACAATAGGGCTACCGTACTAGAATGGTAATGGCAAGAAATGCCGCTGGTGGTGGGGGGGGGGGGGGGGGGGGGGGAGGGTTTAAACCAGATTCTAGGGTATGTACCAAATAAATCTCAGCCATCCTAATGAAATGGGACAGTGTAAATAAAGTTTTCCAGCCAGGATATATTCTCTAACAAGGAAGCATAAATAGCTAATATAAGTATAACACATAGATGATCATGTATATACGAATATAAAAAACACAAGGCTAGAATGCCACAAAGGAGTACTCAGTGATTTGGAAGAGCAAGAGCAACAAGAGAAAAAGTCGTTAAGGGTACGACAAGATAATATATAGGACAAGCATCAAACGCTAGCGTCCTTTGAGGATTTAGGTAGACGTCATCAAAGGGTCCTCAATCTGTCCGGTCATCGCACAAACAGGAAAGCATAATGGAGAACTGTAAATGGGTCAACCACTAAACATGCAGTTAAGCAAGCAGTGCGTTGCAAAATGACAGTCTTTTGATAAACTTTTTAAATTTTTGAATATAGATTGAATGAAAGTGATTATGACCAAGGATGAAGTTTGTAAATCAGTCAGGTTGCGATAGTCCTTGTCGCAGATAAGTTTTCAAATTAGTTTTATATTTAAAAGTAGGTCAAGGTTACAATGATAACATTTTGCAGAGGTTTTTTCGAAGTTTATGATAACGGTAGCTCTGATGGAGTAGTTTCTTAGTTATACCAAGATTACGAATTTTAAAGTCCTCAGCTTGACTACAAGCTCTAGAAAAACGAATAAGGTGAGAAGCATAGACCCCATAAGAAGGTAGGTCGGGGAACATTCCCATCTAAGTGGGGATAATTAATAATATGAAAATTAAAAACCATCCTCTTGATATTATTTCTCCATTTTCAATAGACAGATGTAAATCAAGAAAAAAGCGACAGTATCAGAAATGTTAGCTTTTGTTGAATTAAATTCAATTACACCTGCCTGATGGTGAAAGTCTCAACATGAAATCTTTTTCATATAAATACAAAAAAAAATCTGCGATAAATGGTGCGTAGTTTGTACCCATAGGGATACCAACAATTTGTCTATAAACGGTAGTTCCATAGCTGACTAAAATATTATCTAATATAATAATTAGCTCTTCACCAACTAATCGTGATATTTTTCCGATGCTCAGGGAGGAAAGATGCAAAAAGGAGTAAGGTGAAAATTAAACTTGGCTTAACTTCGAAGTTTATACTTTATGAGAAAAATGAGGTCACTGTGAAATTTAACTTTGAATTGGGTGCAAAAGGAGGTCGTACTTGGTTAGAGGTCACCGTTGAGTTTAAAGTTGTTTGTGCCCAAAGGGAGATCACTTTGAAGTTACCACTTGGTTTAAAGTGGCCTCTTTGGTGTGCAAAGAGGCCACTTTAAAGTTAAGTGCACCAGAGGTATTTTTGCCTCTGATCTTTCCAATGCGGTATTCCTATTGTCAATCCTTTTGTGTTTGTGGTGTCTATTTTTCTTTGTGATTGCTGTTTGTTTTGTGTGCCTGCTTTTGACTGACTGTGTACTGTAATAGGACTCAATATGTGTGTGCGTGCGTGTGTGTTTGTGTGTGTGTGTGTGTGTGTGTGTGTGTTGGGGCTTGTGGGAGGAGGTGGGGGAGGTGTGGGTGGGAATACATAGGTTTATAAGCGCGTTACTACGGTCTCGCCGACGAGCTAGCTTTTATGGTGGTATCAGTAGAGCGTCCGCTTCACGTGCAAAGGGTCCCGAGTTCAAACCCGCTGAGTGCCTACATATTTATTATGTGTAGTTTTTCCGATCCGATTACATGGGTGGAGAATCCGGGTAGGCATTTTATGAGGTATGCCCAGATGCCTAGATCATTGTATATGTTGTTGTCTATATTTGTTATGTGATATTTGAAGGTTTCAAATATCAAAAATAAAAAGGTTGGAGGTATGTAACAATAATATTTACAAAATAATGCATCTCTGGCCCATCGAACCCTCCACCATACCCCTTCCCAACCCCGAGATGACACAATTCCTGTAAGTGGGAATTTGAAAAAATATAACATTTGCAAACTTTTATTGAACGACACATCGCCTTGTCTGTATAATACTAAAATGGAAACAACTGCTATACAGCAGTTGATCATAGTCTCTCTATGTTTATTGTTCCTGATAAAATAGGTTTACGTTACCATACGATCAATGGTGGATCTCTACATACATAATGTGCAGTATCGTACAGTATCGCTTGATATAATACAATGGTCATACAGACATGTCTAGCATGATATGATGATTCCATTTGAAAGTTCTCGCGTCTTGACGTAACTTCCTTAAGACCATTTAGGCAGGAAGGCCTATATAACCGGTATTCGAATAATACGCTGTCGGATCACAATATGAAACCATATATTACTTTCCTCATCGAAACCGTGTTAAAATGTCACATATTAATGATTTGCTGCAGCTTCAGATAAAATATAGATAATGACGCTAAACAGGTCAAAGGGAATGGCTGTTTTCATTGATAGTTGCTCACAAAGCGTATGCATAAATTCGAAAGTTGTTAAATGTTCAATAATTGATTAAAACCTATGAATATACTTCTTCAGATATAACAAAAAATAGAACAGAAATAAGGACCATTTCCCTATATTATCCCCTTTTCAACAAAAACAAAGAGATTACCTTTTATAATAGGGACTATTTATCTCAATTTTCCTATAGTATCCCCTTTTCTAACAGGGGCTACATTGGACGACACCTCGGGGCTTTATATGAAATTGGTGATGATATGAAAGTTGAAATTACCAACATTACCAAAGACTTTGCCAGGTTTGCCATCATTTTCCTAGCAGGTGGTAACAATTTGATTAACTATTTAAAAAGTCGGCCCCAGAGCAAGGTGTTTGCAGAGTCACTAAGTACTTGTGTGTGGCTTTCTAGGCCTTTTTGTATATTCTTATATACATGATCATTTATGTGTTATACTTATATTGCCTATTAATGCTGCCTTGTTTGTTAGAATATAATCTGGCAGGGATATCTTTATTTACACTGTCCCGTTTTATTAGGATAAAAATAGGGTAAGATTGGGGTTTGGTGGACCCTAGAACCTGGTTTAAACCCACAACCCCCAGCACCACAATCATAAAAGGGTTTACAATAGGGCTATATCGTTGGAACAGTCAGTGACAGAAAGCCGATGGTGTTTAAACCAGGTTCTGTGGTGAAGAAATATAAAAAGATCGGACAGGGAAAGTAGCATTCAAGGAGGACAGTCAACCACACAACACAGAAACAAACATGCAAACACGCAAACAAGAGGCAAACGTAATAATAAAAGCAAACGATATCACAAACACAGAAGGGTTGACAATAGGGCTACCGCCTTGGAACGGTCAGTGACAAAGTAGGCCACTGGGGGTTTAAACTGGTTCTAGGGTGCACCAAACCTCACACTTACCCTACTGTCATCCCATTAAAACAGGACAGTGTAAATAAAGAAATCCCCGCCATGATCTAATCTCTAACCAACAAGGCAGCATCAATAGGCAATATAAGTAAAACACAAATATGATCGTGTAAATATAATACAAAAACACAATAGCCTAGAAAGCCCCAATGAAGGTTCTCAGTGACTTGGCAGAAGCCAGAGCAGTAAGAGAATACACCATTAAGGGCACGACAAGAAAGATCATGTAATCTATGTTCCCAATGGGTTTTTTTGTAATGTTTAAGCATATGTTAAACATGATGTCATATTTGTTGGTAGACGTTTTTGGTAGACATTGCAAACCTATATAGTTTGCATTTTGTAAATGTATACAATCACACCACAAAATAAACAACATATACCTTTTTGAATTGGTTTAAATAACTTCAGTTATAATGGAGACAACGGCAATTTTAAGGCGTGTTTTACAAGTATATCTATTTGAATTAGTTGACACATTAAATGTGAATATTTACATTCACTTGATATTATCTTTTGAAGAAAAAACAACACTAGAGTTTAATTTCAAATAAACTCCACTTTTCGAGGAGGCGGAGCTACTGCACACTCATCCGGCGTATCTCTGTAGAAAATGGCTAATCCACTGTCTGCATTTCAAAATACCTTTTTTACCATTATCATACTTCCAAGTTACATTTGGTACAATAGAGACGGAAAAAAAGGTAGATATAATAATTGGTTCACTGTTTTTGGGTTAAAACCGCATACACTACGAAAAAATGTAAACGAATTCTTCAGTAGCAGACCGTTCTCGTAAAACATAACAAAACGACGAAATACAGTTATGGAACTTTTATTGATTTTTATGCCATGTTCATGGTTGTAGGGTTTTGAAATAAATTAATAAATTAAGATTGCACCCGGCTCTCACCACATATCAGGCACACATCGACACCATGGTATCTGAAAATATACATCAACAAAAATATAGTACATGGTGATTGATTGATTGATTGATATATTAATCGACTTCTTTTTTCTTTTTTATCTTTTTACGGAGGAAGCCATATGAAAAAGATTTTAGAAAAGGAGATGTTTTTATAGTTTGTAATGTACGCGTTGCAGTGGTAGCAATCTTTACCAAGGAGCGTATGACCATTTTTCATTGTTTTAGTTTAAACTTTTTTCTAAACATCTACTACGAAACAAGTTTTTACAAATTATATTAATCACTCTCGAGAGCTTCATGTGTAGAACCAGTACTAATCAATGTGGATTAATTATCTTGCTCATGGATAAAAACCAAGGCCACGTTGAGGATCAAACCCATGTATGTTTTACATATAGCACCATGTGAGATTACCGAAAGAAACCCGCAAATAAGCTTTTATTTTTTCAGTAATAGCGGCAAACTTGGTTGACCAGCGGCAACAAACAAGAATGCCAGTCAAGGTACATATCGCTCGGAAAGTGTCTTCAGAGAAGAATTTATGTTTACATATTTCAATATAACGCTCTTCAAGTGTCCTTTACCGCGGTGGCCATCTTGAATACCGGACACTACCGGACACCGACGATACATATGCACTTATATAGATTAATCAAACGAAAGAACATGAAGCTTCAATAAAATGGGTAATGCGATTTTGGCATGATATGACATTTGAACAGACGACGACGGACGCACGTCGTAGTAAACAGACGACGACGGTGATCGAAAGACGCACGAAATATCATCGTATAAACTCGACTGATCTCTAAGCTTCAAAATAAAGAAGTCTTATAAAACATAGTTTCATCATTGTTGTCCATTCATTGAATGGTTATTTAACGCATGTCAACAGAAAATGAAAGGTTTTCAAAGAAAACGTTTAAAATTATTGTTGCTATACGCTTCAATATGTACCTGATCGCTCTACTTCTTGCTATTCCAGCGGTTGTTGTTAAAGTCATCGTTGCCGTTGAAGTTCAAACCATTGTCGTTATTCCATCCGTTGTTGTTAAAGTCATGGTTGTTGTTGAAGTTCAAACCATCGTCGTTATTCCAACCATTGTTGAAGTTATTGTTGTTGTTGTAGTTCAAACCATTGTCGTTATTCCATCCGTTGTTGAAGTCATTGTTGCCGTTGAAGTTCAAACCATTGTCGTTATTCCAACCATTGTTGAAGTCATCGTTGTTGTTGAAGTTCAAACCATTGTCGTTATTCCATCCGTTGTTGTTAAAGTCATGGTTGTTGTTGAAGTTCAAACCATTGTCGTTATTCCAACCATTGTTGTTGTCGTTCCAGAATTGGCTGGTGTGTCCATGTGAACCAATATTGTTGACGATTCCAAAACCATCGTCAAATCCGTTGTTATTGAAACTGTTTTCAAATCCGTCGTCGAATCTTTAATAAAAAACAAAATACACTGATTAATTTTAAACTTAAAGGAAATGTAGGCATATATCCAAACTATCTTTATTATTGAGAACTCTGAAACACGTGGGAAAATACGTCATAATTATCAAAATTGGTTTATAAAACAAAGAAGTTATGAACATTTGAAGGTTGTTCTAAACCGTATATGGAAAAAGTAGATATAAAAATCGAACAGAAAAAATAGATTCAAGGACGACAGTCAACCATAAACACACAAAAAAACAAAATACACTGATTAATTTTAAACTTAAAGGAAATGTAAGCATATATCCAAACTATCTTTATTATTGAGAACTCTGAAAAACGTGGGAAAATACGTCATAATTATCAAAATTGGTTTATAAAACAAAGAAGATATGACCATTTGAAGGTTGTTCTAAACCGCATATGGAAAAGTAGATATAAAAATCGAACAGAAAAAATAGATTCAAGGACGACAGTCAACCATAAACACACAAAAAAACAAAGAACAACTATATATATAAAGACGAATAAAAGGCAAGATAAGACATCACAAATACACGAGGGTTGACAATAGGGATATCGCCTTGGAACGGTCAGTGGCAAAAAAAGGCTGCTGGGGGAAGCCGCCATTTTGGGAATTGAGAACCATGACATCATAGTTCTAAATTACCATACATTGAACATATCGTTTATAGCAAAGGAAATTGCTGCAAATTATTGCAATATCCTTAACTGGTCATGAATGCATTATTATACTTTAGTATATTTATCTTTTATATTGTTGCTGTGATTTTCTTTTCTTATATCAGTTAGTAAAAATAGGTGGTGACAAAATCGTTCCCCTGGTCCCGTTTACCGTAACAGCGTTCTACCAAGTGAGTTATCGAAGACATACGGTTAGGAGTCGATTATTCACCATTTATCTGTACCCGGTTAGGCGGTTACATATATCCCCACCAGAGTGAAATTCGTCCCTGAATTTATAATTATACAGGAGAACAACTGCTGGTGTTTCTCTGAATTGTCCCGGATTTAAGAAGTGGTGAAAAAAGCTTGCCTCCACCAGGACTCGAACCCATGGCCTCTGGTTTACCGAGCTCTCTACCAACTGAGCTATCGAGGACATAGGTTAGCAATCGAGTATTCACCACTTATACATGTACCCGGTTACATACATATTCTAAAGTGGAATAATGCATTAAATGACCAGTTCAGGATTTTGCATTCCTTAGCAGAGATTTTCTTTGCTACAAACGACAGTGTTATCAATATGCCATATATGGTAATTTAGAACTCAAAACTCATTTTTAGAAAACCCTTCACAGGTCATACTTTCTTTGTTATCTTCAGATTTTGATAATTCTTTCACCTTTTCCAAAGTGTTTTAGAACAAAGAATATTACGTTTTACTATATATATAGTCTACATTCCATTTAAACGGTAAACATAACATTTATATGTAATATAAATAAAATTAAATAATCTTAATAATATAATGTTTATATTAAGTGGGCAGTTTACATATTATTCTGGTTTAAGAAACGAGTTTGCTACATCAAAAGTAAAAAAACCCAAACAAGATTGTTCACATTATTAAACTCTAAAAAAACACGAAAGAACAGAAAAACGTATTAATGGTAATATGGTTATACCTGGCGTACGCTCCGTATGGACTTTGGATTCCAAGACCTTCGAATCTGCCATCATCGAAGACATCGTCACCCCCGAATCCCTCAAAGCCTCCTCCAATTCCGCCGAAACTGGCCACACCTCCGAAACCACCTCCTCCGATACCTCCGAAATCACCTCCTCCGATACCTCCGAATCCACCTCCCCCGATACCTCCGTAACCACCGCCTCCCATACCTCCGTAACCACCGCCTCCCATACCTCCGTAACCACCAACTAAACCTCCTTCGAAGCCTCCGTGTCCACCGCCAACTTTAGGATGGATCTTGCAACCCGGACCTCCGAATCCTACAAAAGGGAATTAAAAATAAGGACAACTAAGAACATGAAACTATCTCGAACCTAAATATGACTATTCGCTGTTTGTTTGAATGGTGGCACTGACGTCAGTTTTAGCACATGTTATGCCATATATGACGGTCGATATTTTGTAGTGAGGCAGACCACCCCATATTCCAGAGTAAAACCAGTACTGTATACCTCCCGCCATCCGTAAGAATCGTCACTTTTTCACATACAAGTTAAGCTTTCAGTGGGATTCGAACCCACAGCGGTTACAGGCGAGAAGGTTTGCAACGCAACGTCCGTTAGCCTCTCGACCACGGAGCGCTTAGACTATTTTACTGACGGTAAAGAATATAAAAATCGTTCATGGGTATCCGGTGAAGATTGGGAATTCCAACACGAGGTGTAATTGTTTTTATCGGAACCGGGGCTTTGCCGAGTTATACTGAGGGTTGGAATTTCCCTATCTGGACCGGTTACCCATTCTGCGAGTCGACATCGTCAACGACTAACGATTTGCATGTTTATTCAGGTTCCCAAGGCAGCTGACCCTTATATGGGTTTTATATCTGTCTATGGTTAACAGACTGTGACGTTTGTAAGTTGCGATTCGCATGCTTTACAACTTGAATTCCTAGTGAACTCGTCTAAAAAACTTGAATTGTATAAACACATATTTTGTAATGTTGAAAGGTCACCATTTCACTTGCTGAAATGACGTTTTCGTAAACCAGTCTACTGAAAATGGAGCATGTAATTATTATTATTATTATTATTATTATTATTATTATTATACGTATATTAGCGCAGAAACGTTCACAAGCCTCTATAGTGTAGTTGGTTGAGGCGTCGTGTTAGGTAGGTAGGTAGTGTTCAAGCCTGCTGATTTCCTTTTTCTTTTCTTTTATTATTAACAGTCCATTAAATCATTTTAGAATTATTTTATTTTTAGAATTTTGTGATTCTTGGTTTCAAGGAACTCATTCCTCAATGAGTGATACAGTCTTAATCTGTTTCTCAAAGCAATTAAAAAGCTCATTCAGTTCTGTGAACACACTGCGTTGAATCATAATAGCATGGCGCGACATCATAATAGCATGTCGTGATGTCATAATACCAGGGTGTGATGTCATGATACCAGAAAGTGATATCACGATAGAAGAAACCAAATGAAAATATGAATGAAACATTCCGATTGGTTCAGTGATAAAAGCTGGACCAATGAAACCAGTTAATTACATTCTCAGAACACACTGAGGTTTTACTGGACATTGAGGAATGAGGTTCTTGAAACCCACAAACACAGAATTCTAATAATAAAATGATTTAATAGACTGTTTATTATGGTTTTCGTTATAGCCTCTATCCTATACATATAATCCATTTAAGTTCATTTAACCAGTCTATACCAGAGTGGCGAAACCACGTGACTTTTTGATCGGTTTCATGGCAAATAATGTAAGCAAAACATGAACGCTCGATTCAGGTTTCTTCATAACTTTTTAATATTTAACGAATTGTGTTCGAAGCGCACATACCCTTACAATGTGTGCTCTTTCCTCAGCCGCAAAAGGCAATTTGGTTCATTCATTCTGAGATTAGCCCTCACAGAATGTACACGGTCATATATTTCTTTCGTTTCCAAGACTTTGGGAGGGCTAATCTCATAAAACTCTAGATAAGTCGAATAACCTTTTGCGGCGGAGGAAAAAGCTCACATTGGCGGGGTATGTGCACTTTAGCTGAATAAAATTCGATAACTATTAAGAAAGTTATAAAGCGAAAACCTACCTGAATCGAGCGTTACGTTTGCAATTTTTTGTCGAGAAACCATCAAAAAAAGTCACGTGGTTTGACCATCCTGACTCCGATACGTCCGAAAAATTAACAACGGTATTATAATAAAACCTATTGTCAATTATACTCCAACATCTACATTAGGGTGGAGATGTCTAATGTCAAGTATACTCCGACATCTACAGTAGGGCGGAGATGTCTAATGTCAAGTATACTCCGACATCTACAGTAGGGCGGAGATGTCTAATGTCAAGTATACTCCGACATCTACAGTAGGCTGGAGATGTCTAATGTCAAGTATACTCCGACATCTACAGTAGGGTGGAGATGTCTAATGTCAAGTATACTCCGACATCTACAGTAGGGTGGAGATGTCTAATGTCAAGTATACTCAGACATCTACAGTAGGGTGGAGATGTCTAATGTCAAGTATACTCCGACATCTACAGTAGGGTGGAGATGTCTAATGTCAAGTATACTCCGACATCTACAGTAGGGTGGAGATGTCTAATGTCAAGTATACTCCGACATCTACAGTAGGGTGGAGATGTCTAATGTCAAGTATACTCCGACATCTACAGTAGGGTGGAGATGTCTAATGTCAAGTATACTCCGACATCTACAGTAGGGTGGAGATGTCTAATGTCAAGTATACTCCGACATCTACAGTAGGGCGGAGATGTCTAATGTCAAGTATACTCCGACATCTACATTAGGGTGGAGATGTCTAATGTCAATTATACTCCGACATCTACAGTAGGGCGGAGATGTCTAATGTCAAGTATACTCCGACATCTACAGTAGGGTGGAGATGTCTAATGTCAATTATACTCCGACATCTACAGTAGGGCGGAGATGTCTAATGTCAAGTATACTCCGACATCTACAGTAGGGCAGAGATGTCTAAGTACTGGCGTGATGGTAATTGTCTTAACATGCAAATACAATCAAGTCACGTATTTTATAATGTATTCGTTCAAAAAGCAATATTCAATACTCTGAACTTGAAATTCGATAATAAAGAAGCGATATCTTTGATATTACCTTTCCCCATAGGTCCGACTGGCATGGGTCCGAACGACTTCTTTGGGGCGTACGCTTGCTGGACTGGGAATGCGTGTGACGCGGCGGCGCAGCAAAGCGCCAAAGCAATAGCGATCTTCATGGTGTTGATGCTGAAACAATCATTGTCACCACTAGAATTAAATTTGTGTTTATTGCTGTCTAAAAATACCAATACAGTTGAGAATCCTTACTCTGCGCATGGCAAATCTAAATTAGATAATAATAAATAAAATAGTGTTGTTTTTTTATTTGTGTTTTGAATTGTCAGGGAAATACAAGACGAAGAAAACTATCGGTACGTTTATGTTGCGAAGAGTCATGTTGATAATAATGCCTAAACCATGGTAGGTGAGGATGTGAAATATATCAAATATATATCAAGCATTAAACTTAGCATCTCAATTTATAAATCCAGTATTAATTTAACTTTAATCTTTCTTTGCATATAATAAAAGAAAAGGTAATGCAAGTTTTCAAAATTCTTCGTTATTCTACCAAATTGTTAAATATATTATTGGTGCAATAGGAGTTAGTAAGATGTAAACATAATTTGCTTTGCACTATTCTAATAATTAATATTAATCGGATTGCAGATATGCAACGTATGTAGAACATTAACGGGACGCCCCGAGCTTTAAACAGATCAAGATTGCCATGTTAGTGTGATTTTGCAAACTGTGTCCATACATACATTACTTATGAAATTATAAAAATAAATATCTGAAGCACAGAAACTACAGACTTACTTTGTAAAGTTCCACAACTGGTATGATTCGAATAATAAAAGTTGGGTTTATATAGCTGTCAGAATGACCGGCTACTACATAACGGATATGTCACCACCCGGAAGTGACCGTGCAATACACGAACGTTAATGTTTTCTGTTATCAATGTACATCGGACAGGTGATCTAGTTCATAGGTGCCAGGTTGATATCAAGAAAATCTCTGTAAAATAGTTTGACCAAAGACACAAACTATCCGAAAAACTACTTGAGAAGTTCTGAAAAGACTCCTCCAAAATGTCGAAAAAGTTGTCAACAAACTATAATTACATACAAGGTACACAGTGTCTGAACGGAAGAGTACGCAGTTTGTTGACGCGAAACAATGGAGTTCATCTCAAGGGGTCCTCAATCAAATCCATGATTTTTACCCAGTTATCATTAATTTAACACCAGGAGAAAAATGAGTGAGTATATTTGGACTATTATATTACGTTTTTAAAGTTTGACCATGAATTTATACGTGTTAATTTAAGTTGTATACCCTGCACAACATTGGAAAACTGACATAAGTGAATTCATCCACCTAATTCAAACATCAACTATCGATTTTTGCCATCATTTTACACCAAATATTGGATGCAGGAACAAAGATAAATCATTCTCAAGTTTAAAATGATATGATTTATCATGGATATATGTAGATGTATGGATTTATAGTGCTTGCATAAACAAAAACATGAAAAGGAAACGTGCAAAGCGAAGTCTTCCAACCAAAACCTGTACCGGTATTGATTTTATTTGTGTACCGGTATTGGAAAAAAAACACTAAAATAACTGTACCGGCTTTCTCTCAAATATTGTTTGTAAAATATATTAAATAGTCAACGTCCATTCATCTTTAGCAACAATATTGTTTATTTTTCAAATTGTATTAGTATTTCCTAAACTAAAAATAAACTACAGATATGAATTTCAGCCGACTCATTTTTGATTCAGTCTGTTGCGTGAACTAGATGTTTACATCATGATGATTTTCTACAGATGGAATACATAATTCACTACAATACAATTATGGATTACTCAAATAATCATTTCCTACCTTTAATAAAAGCATTTTTATGTATTTTAGACAACAAGATGGATGGAAAGAAACAGTTTTACCGTTGCTACTGTGAGGTATATTGCCCATGATCTGGTTCGGAAATGGAAACTGTATGCTTGTTCATCAAGCCTGATAAAGTTGATTCCGTTAAACCAAGGTATGTGCCACGAATTTCAATAAACAATAAAGATAGAAACATACAATGAGCCCGAGATGGACACTGCTTCGTCCTGTAAGGTTAATGATCTTCTAATTAACACTCGCACTGATGTGTTCATTATTTGTCCAATTGTTCAAAAGCAAGCTACAGAGGCAAAGTTTACACCGACGTGCCGTGATCCTTGCTTATTCAATTGTTTGATATGCTCCTAACAACATTTAAATCAAATATGTTTTAATTTTATTCCGATGGGGTTTATCGTCATTTCAGCGCATTTAATGATATGGACGATTTTTTTTCGAGGGGTAGGCAGACCACCCCGCATTCCCCTGCCAGTACTTCTCATTCATACATTTTCTCCCATACAAGTCACCCCATTGAGATTCGAACCCGCAGCTGTTAGTGGCGAGAAAGTCTTAGAAGCAGCATCTTTAACCACCCCCACAACGGCCACGTCCAAGCTTAAAAAGATGTAAAGGGGCATATTTGCCATAGAAATATGTCCCCTTCATTAGATTAAACTGTCTATTCACTGCATTTTAACTCTTTGCCTGCTATATAAATATAATGGGCTGTTCCTTCTTTGATTTTGGACTGGTCAACTGACTCTACATGGGTATTTTTTGAATAGATTACAGATAATTACAGCGACAAGTGTAAAACCTGATCCGCCTGCAAGTTACTCGAAGGCTGATCTGGTTTATACCGGTTGCATAGATAATTGTATGCAACCTTAATAGTGCGAAGACTTAATGTAGAAACGGAACTAGGATTTAAGTAAACTACTTTTATATATGTTTGTTTAATTTTAACTGTTGTTCCGGTAATGATGTTTTCGATCTTGAAGACAGGGGCAAGAGGGCAAAATGTAAGCGTCAGAGAGGAGAAATAAGCCAACCCGCTATGTCAAGCAGGGGAGCCAGTGAGGCAGCATAACAGATGCGATGAGTCCAAGATTTTACCACATGTTCGACTTGGAATAAACACATCTGATGAACAATAAAGACAATGTTAACGTTTTGATGTAAACAATAACAGTAGACTTATCTTGGTGTTGAAAATGAACATACAAATATAAACCAACTATAAAAATAAAATATTGCCAAACTTTCATTGTTAATCACAGATTTTAATCACAATACAAACTTACGTTTATAAATTTGATAACATATATAAACAAGTCATATGATGATTATGTGACGATTTTTTATTTCGTGAAAAAAGAAAGAAAGAAAAGAAATACACCTATCAGTTATTTGTACAATGAGAAACATAATTGTTCTGATTTATTTAATCGGGCCCCGTTCCTAGTGTTTGAAATAAAAGGAATATGAGTCCACAAACGATCACATGAGTGCGTGGGTTTACATAGAAAAACTATCTAAAACACGTGACCCTCGAGATACGGTCATTTATGACCCTAGGGTCAACATTTGAACAAACTTGGTATTACAGCGACAAGTGTAAAACCAGATCCGCCTGCAAGTTACTCGAAGGCTGATCTGGTTTATACCGGTTGCATAGATAATTGTATGCAACGTTAATAGTGCGAAGACTTAATGAAAAAACGGAACTAGGATTTAAGTAAACTACTTTTATATATGTTTGTTTAATTTTAACTGTTGTTCCAGGAATCGTGTTTTCGATCTTCAAGACAGGGGCAAGGGGGCAAAATGAAAGCGTAAGAGAGGAGAAATAAGCCAACCCGCTATGTCAAGCAGGGGAGCCAGTGAGGCAGCATAACAGATGCGATGAGTCCAAGATTTTACCACATGTTCGACTTGGAATAAACATATCTGATGAACAATAAAGACAATGTTAACGTTTTGATGTAAACAATAACAGTAGACTTATCTTGGTGTTGAAAATTAACATAAAAATATAAACCAACTATAAAAATAAAATATTGCCAAACTTTCATTGTTAATCACAGATTTTAATCACAATACAAACTTACGTTTATAAATTTGAAAACATATATAAACAAGTAACATGATGATTATGTGACGACTTTTTATTTCGTGAAAAAAGAAAGAAAGAAAAGAAATACACCTATCAGTTATTTGTACAATGAGAAACATAATTGTTCTGATTTATTTAATCGGGCCCCGTTCATAGTGTTTGCAATAAAAGGAATATGGGTCCACAAACGATCACATGAGTGCGTGGGTTTACATAGAAAAACTATGTAAAACACGTGACCCTCGAGATACGGTCATTTATGACCCTAGGGTCAACATTTGAACAAACTTGGTAGAGAACCATAAATGCTACATGCAAAATATCAGAGCTCTATTTCCTGGAGTGTCGGAGAAGAATGTTCAAGTGTTTCCCTATAGATCATGTGACCCTCACCCCGAGGCCGGTTATTTATTACCTATGTCTTATAGTTTCGGAGAAGAATTGTGAATTATTCCCTATAAAACTCTAGGTAAAATATGCGATCCCTGCGGTCCGGCCATTTATGATTCCATAGTCATCATTTGAACAAATTTTGTAGAGAACTATAAGACAATACTACAGGCAAAATGTCAGCTCTATGCGCTGTGTCGGGAAAGATTTTTTTTAATATTGATTTATTTAAACTGATAAGCCCCGGGGCAGGGCCGAATGTACATGTATAATGTAGTTACACCAGTTTCGCACTAAGACCTCGGACTAAGGACAGACGGTCCGACGACTGACGGGCAGACGAAGGACAAAGAGTGAGCCCAATAGATCACCCTTTGGCTAATGCGATCTAAAAGCATACATTATCAACAATTTAATTTTAAAAAACTTGAAAATCATAAATATCTAAGATGTTCATGTAATGTTTAATGAAATGGACAAGAGAACACAGACAACTGTCTAAATATCTAAAGATGAATTTAATCATTTTACAAAAAGCTGTCCATACTACTGTTTCAATGTAATAATTTATACAGTGCATTTTTTATTGTGCTACGTCATGCTAGATCGCCATTTGTATTTCTTGTTGCAAATTCTGCACGAGTATCGATGGCCGTCATGCACTACATTGATGTGATACCGTAATGCGCCCTTTCTTTGGAATGACTGGCCACAAGTGTCACATTCAAAAGTTTCTCCGTTATATTGGTTGACCATATGCTCGTCGAGGATTTTCTTATATTGATATTTTGCACCACACATTTTACAAACTAATTTGAAGACTTCATGATGGGATGCCAAACGCCCATTATAATGAGAAAGAACATTGAACCCACGACTACAAACCACACACGTGTGTTTAAAAATCTTTTTATGCTCTCGGTTGTCGGGATATTTCAAACCAGTTTTTGATGGAAATTGTTTACCAAATTGGTCACAGACGTGCGTGAGTGTTTGTTCCGGGTCAATCGTTTCGTCATTCCTTTGTTCTTGTATATTTTTGATGTGTCTTGTTGAGACTGGTTTTGTATTTAGATAAGAAACTGCAATCATCACACTCGTATGACTGTGTGCTCTACAGTTTCTTGCACAAACGATTCGTCAACCGCCGATAAATCAAATGATTCATCAGTCTACAAAAAAAAGAGAGAAATTATTCTAAGATGTTGACCTGCAAATCAAAATTATTCAAATAATAAGTGAACATAAAAACAACAAGACTTAATCAACAGATTTTTTTTATAATTTCATTAATTTCTTTTTTTAAAGATGCATAACCGCTCGACATGTAATCAATATTTATTACACTGAACATGCATATTATATTGGCATGAAAGGCGTTTCCTCCCGTATTCGTAAAGAAAGTGGGCTGTGCACATTTCATGAAAAATTTATAGTGGAATAATATTTAATATATATATTCTTTTATATTGACTACTCAGAGTATGCATAATTTTGCAGGACTTTCAATCCGTTTAACTGATGCATTGGACGTATGCTGATAAAAACTGTAATACCGGTACAGTAAATAAAACCTCGGTTCACAATAGCGGTACATATTTGTAGCTGTACCCACTGCCGAAAATCACACTATTCGTCAAAGTTTTACCTTTTTTTCCAAGAAAAAAGAACTTATTCGAGACCTATATTAATAAACTAAGGCACGATAATGATGCTACATGTAGTATGTTGTTCTTTTGTTTACACTAGTTTTCCGATGTTTATAAGCGAATATCTCCTTCGATTTTGGACTGTCAGCCTTTGCAAGTAATCATTGATTATTCTCGTCGAACACAGGATAAGTGTTTATGTTATGATTTATTCATATAATGATAGAAAATTATCAAAATGTACGGAACTTCCATATGCTGCAGTGTTGTTCCTCGATTCAGCAAACTTCAATACCGGAATGGGTACACTTCCGTTCAGACACTGTGAGGTATGTAGCCGGGGCGGAAGTGCGTAATAATTTATTGGTACCCGATTCGACAACGTAACGCTGATTTGTGTAGGTACCATTATTAAATTCTATTTTAGTCTGATTCTCACAGCTGTCATAACTTGTATGTAATATAGTTTGTTGAGAACATTTTCGACTTTTTGGGGGAGGTTTTTCAGAACTTTTCAAGTGGTTTTTCGGATAGCTTGTGTCTTTAGTCAGACTATTTTACAGAGCTTTTCTTGATAGCAACCAGGCACCTATACCTCAAGTTAAACTTCCTTATATGCTAATAGGTGCACAATGTGTCCTTTGATTATTGTATTCGTATCATTAATGAGATTTGTTTTGTCCTTTCTGGTGTGTAAATCCTAAATACACAGTACATTTGAAAACGCAACACTTGATATTTTTTGTAATTTCTAGAGTGGAATTGAGTTCCTCGTGCAAAATGTGTTTTAACTGAAAGAAGTAGGGCAAATCTTATGCAGCTGTTTATCGCCATGTGTTAACCTTTGGGACAAAGAGACGTGTGTACAAATATAAAATGCAATCTTGATTTGAACAAAAAAAACAAAACAACAGCGGACTAAAAATAATCAAAAATCGAAAATGTTACGTTTTTAAATGTACTGAGTTATATTTTTCGTCAGGCTGGCATTCGAATTTCAGTGGTCAATATATATATATATTGTTTTATATTAGTGGTCAAGAATAATATTATTTTATATTATATATATATATGTATACGAATGCTTTCTTGGTAAGATATACCATGGCTGTCTTTTATCTAAGCCTTTTCATGAGTTCGCATTGACAATATATACTGGTACGTATACTTGAGCATTTTTTGTTTTCTGTAGCGAAATACAAAAATGTCATTATTGATTGTTTTTGCTGCTATTTATAATACTAGTATGTGTGTGTGCCTAAGCTATTCATGAGTGACCATTTAACGTGTATTAACCATATACGCCAAATAGAGTAGCTGTCTCTAACATAAAATGTATTATTATATATCCTAAAATGTAAGCGTTTTTAATGCCGTCGAAGCAGTCACTAGTGATTAACATTTCTAGTTTTGACCATTCTGATGGGAAATGTGTTGCAATAGTTCATTCCGTAACCGTGCAATAGTTCATTCCGTAACCGTGCAATAGTTCATTCCGCAACCGTGCATTCATTCCACAACCGTGCAATAGTTCATTCCGTAACCGTGGAATAGTTCATTCCGCAATCGTGCAATAGTACATTTAGCGTGCGATAGTTTATCTGTGTCACTGACGAGCCTTTTTAAAAAAAAGAAATAGCAAAGAGCCATGTGACCGTGCAATAGTTCATCCCGTAACCGTGCAATAGTACATTAATTTTAGCGTGCAACAGTTCTGACATTTGTGTCATTGACGCGCCTTTTTTCAAAAACGGCAAAGCGTCTTATATCCATGACCAATATATCGTCTGCATATTGTTGTAATTTTGTACAGGTACCAGTATTCAAGCCTGGTTACTGAGGTCATTATATCTGTCTTCGGTTAGCACCATAAATCTAGATGTGTATCTCTCTACAGGGCTAACTCAGGCTAATGCTAATGATCATAATTTATGGGTTAGCATCCCTTATTTGGGAGATGCTCTATGAACCAGGCTAATGCTAATGCTACATGATTTATGTGTTAGCATTCCTTATTTGTAGATGCTATAAGATTGATGAGTTAGCATGCTAATATTTACGACCATGCTAACCCCTTATTTGGAAGGGACCTTATAAAAAGGGAGGGTTTTCATTGTTCGTGGTTTTTTCCTGGCTTTTTCCTGGCTTTACAAGAGATCAGTAGTTATGTGATAGAGAGACTATCATTATTAGTAAACTGTTGTAAATATTAATTCACCATTATAGTTTGGTAGCATGTAGAAATAAAGTTATAGAATATAGAATTGGACTACATATTTCTTTCTACCTTTGAAGTGAAGAAATTGTAAAAATATATATCGTACGTCAAAACTACTTGAATAAAGCAAATATTTAATTCCTTATATTTTATGATATTTAATAAACCAACTAGATAAATTTAATTCCTTAGACATCAATGAATTAGAACTATTTATCGTCGGGGAGTGGCTACTGATCCTTACAAGGTTACACAGGAAAAATGTCTAGTTTTACATATGTGCCACATAACGTATTCCACATCAGTATTTCATATGGAAGTAACACATGTGTAATACATTGAAAATAAGTTTTACTGTATTAAAACTGAAACAGATTCTTTAACCGTTGTCTACAATATTCTACCATATTATATAAATTCTATATGTATCGATAAATATGTATACAGGGTTTGGAAAAGCCACAAGGTAGCAACACCTTTGGAGATTACGTTGCCATGTTCCTTCAGGGAGTTCTCAAGAAGATCTGCTCCGTATGGGATCACTCCGTGGCGGAGGCATGTAAATGGAAAACTTCAGCATTCATCTCAACTCCCACTGAGGGTGCTATCCCAATATAAACTAAATTATTAAATACCGGGTAAGGCTATCCACGTTTTACATTGGGGATGGAATATAAGAATCTTACATGGGTATCCGGTGAAGATAGGGAATTCCAATAAATACTGATAAATGTGATCCTTTGGGAGCAACAAACTCAATTAAGAGAATAACGCAGCAGACTCGGTTTTATTGAGTCTGTTCATGAGAAGTAATGAAAGAAACAACACCTCTCACGCCCCCTAGCACCGGCTTAAGCGGTAGTCTATTTCAAAGCCACCTATATTGGGCTCGCTGGTCCCAAAGGACCAGTAACATAACACTACTGATTCGTAGCATGGGGCGATTTTTTACAGCCGCCACACTGCACTAAACGAACGCTAGTGTGAATGTTAATAAATACTGATAAATGTGATACTTTGGGAGCAACAAACACAATTAAGAGAATAAAGCAGCAGACGCGGTCCTACCAACATGTCTCTGATATGCAAAAAGAACTATCATGGGTAGTTGGTTCAGATAGGGAATTCCAACCCGAGGTTCTGATAAAAACACATACCTCTGGTTGGAATTCGCTATATTCACCGGATACCGATGAACTATTCGTATAATCTACTACCAACACTAGTGCATTTAAGCATGCTAGGCTTCAAAGAAGGATAAAAATATCGGACAGGGAAAGCAGCATTCAAGGACGACAGTCAACCACAAAACATAAAAACAAACACGCAAACAGACAAACGAAAAGGCAAAAGTAATAAAAAATGCAAACGACATCACAAACACAAAAGGGTTGACAATAGGGCTACCGCCTTGGAACGGACAGTGGCAAAGTAGGCCACTGGAGGTTTACACCGGTTCTAGGGTGCACCAAACCTCACACTTACCCTACTGTCATCCCATTAAAACAGGACAGTGTAAATAAAGAAATCCCCGCCATGATCTAATCTCTAACCAACAAGGCAGCATCAATAGGCAATATAAGTAAAACACAAATATGCTCGTGTAAATATAATACAAAAAAACAATAGCCTAGAAAGCCACAATGAAGGTACTCAATGACTTGGCAGAAACCAGAGCAGTAAGAGAATACACCATTAATGGCACGACAAGAAAGAACATGGACAAACATCAAACGCCACCGTCCCAATGGGCTTTAGGTAGGCGTCATCATAGGGTCCACAGCCTGTCCGGTCATCGTACAATTAAAGAGGAAAGCATAGTGGCGAACTGTAAAAGGGTCCACCACCAAGCATGCAGTACGTTGCAAAATGATAGGGTCATAACCTCTTTTGATAAACTTTTTAACAAGTTTAACAAAGATAGTATGAAAGTGATCATGACCAAGAATCTTACGAAGTTTATAAATCACATCACCATAGAAGTCAGGTTGTGATAGTCCTTGTCGAAGAGTCCTTAAATTACATTTATATTTGGAAAGAAGATCAGGGTTAAGATAATAAAATTTTGCAAAGGTTTTACGAAGTTTATGGTAACGGTAACCCTGATTGAGTAACTTTTTAGTTATACAAAGATTACGAATATTAAAGTCCTCAATTCGAGTACAAGCTCTAGAAAAACGAATAAGTTGAGACAGATACACCCCATAAGAAGTTGCTCGGGGAACATCCCCATCCAAGTTGGGATAATCAACAATGTCAAAATTAAAATCATCTCTCTTGTCATAGATTTTGCTAATTATTTTACCATTTTCAATCGAGAGATCTAAATAAAGAAAAGAAGCGTTATTATCAGATATATTTTCTTTATTAAGCCGAAGTTCTTTAGGATAAATATGATGAACCATAGTTGGAAAGAAAGGGTTGTCAATGTTCAGTATGTCATCCAGATACCGAGAGGTGTCATTAAAAGCTTCAATAACATCTGCCTGGGTATCTGGTGAAAGACTCAACATGAAATCCCTTTCATAGCAAAATAAAAACAAATCTGCGACAAGTGGTGCACAGTTCGTACCCAAAGGGATACCAACAATTTGTCTATAAACGGTGGTACCATACCTGACGAAAATATTTTCTAATAGGAAGATGAGTGCTTCACAAACTTCATAGCAAGTCCACATAGTATAATTGTCTAAACTGCCGTTAGTGAAAAACGCTTTAATATTATTACATGCCAAAAATATAGTATTTTCTCTAGCGAATGTTTTTTGAATAAGAGAAATTAGCTTGTCTTTAATAAGATGATGTGGTATGGTTGTATATAGTGTAGAGAAGTAATAAGTACTTATTGATGAAACTTGACCTTTATTGAAAATTTTATCAAGAACGTCTCCTAAATTTTTTATAGACCAAAATAAATTAATCCCAGAGTTTTCATGTTATATCACAATATAGTTTAACGTGATCTTTAACGGCAGTAAGACAAGAAGTTAAAAGTTTGGAGATGTTTGTTGTGGTGCAGGCACTAGAATTAGAAATAAAGCGAGCCTTATACTGATTTTTATGTAATTTAGGAATCCAGTACATGGTAGGCAGTTTATTTTTTCTTATCGCTTACACCAGCCTTGAAAGTAGTGCACCGAGTGATATGTGCGGAAACAACATCATCCTCAGTAGAAGATAAAACATTGACGTAATGTAGGCGTCAAACAATAATTACATTATTAGCTGCTTTATCTGCAGGAACTAAAACAAATTTATTATGAAATTCCTGAATTCCCGATTTTAGATTACGAAAGGAAAACCTGGGTCTCGGAGATAGTAAAGAGGGGTTAGCATTATAAAAAGTTAATACGTGTATCTATAATTGTATCTATAATTTTAAGAATAGACTTTTTCCAAGTAGAAAGTGAGTTTGGTCCGCATGTTCTCTACGACACCATTTTATACTAAAATCTTCAATGTTTAGGACCTTTCGAAAACAAATGCCGAATACGTTTATCAACAATATCAAAATTACCAGTGATGACATGACCTGCTGGAACATAGCAAAATTTTGATGTGTTGCATTCACATTCCTTAGGAGTATTAAGTACTATATCAAGGTCAGAAACTATTTTGTTGTAGTTGAAAATAATATTTCTAATAGGCTTTCTATACTTATAACACATTACAGGACTTTCGGAATTTTTGAAATATTTTGGGATAGAATCAACCACATGAGTATCCCGAAAAATACTAGGCATGTCAATGAAATCAATACCTTTATTAATATATAGTAGTTTTAGAAAATGCCTGACGTGATCAGACTCCTTGTCAATATGGGGTCGGAGAACATGTTGTGTGTAGCTTTGAACTATGGAAGCAGTGTTATACAAGGGATCTGTACGAATGAAAATTTTGTCGGCTTCCTCGTCGATCAACTTTAGTGAAAAAATAGACAAAAAGGTAAGCCGTGAAAGCATAGAGTGCTTTCCAGACTGTTTAAAATAGTATGTAAATCAGCGACAGAAATAATTACACGCGATTTACGTTTGATGTTACCATTACGCCTAAGACCATGAGACCTAGATTTACGCTTTCGAATAGAAAATATAGAAAAAATGTCAATATTAGGATCTTTAGAAATATTTCCTTCTTGATAAATATTGTCATTAAGGCCGAGTGGATAAGGTGTCTGTAAGTTTTTCATCCACTTAAGTTCTGCAATGTGTCTAGCTTTTATTTTGAAGCTTTAGTAATAACACTTCGTTCGCTGCACTAGGAAACACATCATGCATCAGGATAACACATCATGTTGAAGGATGTTTATGATGTACCCAGATATCCTATC
Organism: Cyrtodaria siliqua; assembly: GCA_037043455.1. NCBI lineage: Eukaryota > Metazoa > Mollusca > Bivalvia > Adapedonta > Hiatellidae > Cyrtodaria > Cyrtodaria siliqua. The sequence continues at coordinate 29,154 of JAWPHD010012238.1, forward strand.
TTCTAACAGGAATTAGTAGAGATGGGAGACTAAAAGAGGTAGAGAAGTTTCCTTCTGTTTATTCATCAGATGTCTGACATGTATCGACAACGTACAGTAAACCCTTTTCGTAAAGGCGAAAAGGCCGTTCGAAATCTTACCTCCAACAAGAGGTGCATTGGAATTGCACAAATATCGAAATGCACAAATATCGAAGTGCACAAATATCGAAATGCACATATACCGAAATGCACAAATATCGAAATGCAGTGCAAATATCGAAATGCACAAATACCGAAATGCAGTGCAAATATCGAAATGCACAAATACCGAAATGCACAAATACCGAAATGCAGTGCAAATATCGAAATGCACTAATACCGAAATGCAGTGCAAATATCGAAATGCACAAATACCGAAATGCACAAATACCGAAATGCAGTGCAAATATCGAAATGCACAAATACCGAAATGCAGTGCAAATATCGAAATGCACAAATATCGATTCAACATCTGGATAGTTGCCATCCCTGCCAGTGACACCAGCAACATCACTGGGATGACACACCAGCAACAACACTGGGATGACACACCAGCAACATCACTGGGATGACACACCAGCAACAACACTGGGATGACACACCAGCAACATCACTGGGATGACACACCAGCAACAACACTGGGATGACAAGCAAGTTGAAATGAATTGGAAATATATGTAGCGTGGACACGACTACCGCCAGATCCATGCTTAGAGAAAGTTCAGCACTGTTCGTAGCAAATGTTTTAAGCATAATCTAAAACAAACACACATACGATGCAGTTGATTGCGCATATACTGCTGGTTTTTACAGGACGCAGTCATTTGTAATGAGCGAACTAATAATTTGTTCTATACAAGCATTTCTATGAATAATATACACTTCTCAAAACTGCTAACTACACCGCTCACGTTTTGGGTTATATATATCGATGGGTTGAATGTTTTTCAATAAAATAAAAAGGAAATACCAATTCAATCATTTTTACATCATTTCATTTTATTTTTTTCATGGGCAATGCTAGAACTAAACCACAATAAGCAATTACAAACGACCCATGTAAACACTAAAGTCACACTTTTCCCATATCTACATGTAGATATGGGAAAAGTGTGACTTTAGTGTTTACATGGGTCGTTTGTAATTGCTTATTGTGGTTTAGTGTAGATATGGGAAAAGTGTGACTTTAGTGTTTACATGGGTCGTTTGTAATTGCTTATTGTGGTTTAGTTCTAGCATTGCCCATGAAAAAAATAAAATGAAATGATGTAAAAATGATTGAATTGGTATTTCCTTTTTATTTTATTGAAAAACATTCAACCCATCGATATATATAACCCAAAACGTAGCGGTGTAGTTAGCAGTTTTGAGAAGTGTATATGTGATCATAGTTTCCTCGCATTGCAAATATAATATGTTCTACACCTCGGAGAATATGCAGTTGGTGATTATATTGAGTTTATAAATAGAAACACGAAACTATCAGATGTACCAAAATGTGCCTGGTTTACCACCATTTTAGAAGATGTAAACAATTTGGAGAAACCTTTTAAAAAGCTGGCCAGGGTGTGTTCATTGAAGATAGCAAAAAAACAAGGTTCTTGAAGAAATTACCATTATATGCATTGGCGGAGGAAATAACCAGAAAATAGTTCAGATTGTGATACAAGCATGATATTTTGCACAGAGCTTACAAATATTATACTGAATTTTATAAAAACATGAGCCAATCATTTTTAAGATGGCCGCCAAAATATCTAAGATGGCCGACAAAATATAGTACAAATATAGAGCTCTATTATAAGCTAATTTAAAACATTTTAATATGTTTTGGTAACCAATGTAAAAGCAATACTCATTTTTGCAAATAGTTTCGAATAATTACGCAATTTTATAAAAACACACAAAAAAAAAGATTTTACCCAACCCACAAATCAAAATTATGTTCAATCTACGCTTTATATTGTAGTAGTGTTAAGCAGTTTGCGTTTTTATAGCATCGTTTATATTGTGGATACATATGTAATTATACCTAAATGTGTTTATTTACGAACACGCATACTAATTTCTTGCTATTGCCAATTAAATAATAACCCCACGCACAAACAAAACCATTGGGAGTTATCATATGAAAGTATACGTTTGACATATCTTAAACTTATGATTATTCAAACAAAAGTATGATCTGCGATATTTTCTAAAATTATGTCATGATTATATTTAGGCCTGCTTAAAAACGTTCACGTTATCATTCTAGTATGACTGGCACTATCATTCTAACTGAAAGGCACAGCTACACAGCGCTGCACAAGCCAAACCAGCACGGTAGCATTTGCAACTGTTACTTGTTCAGTTTCTTTTTTTACAACCACATTTCTGCAACTCTTGGCATATAGCTGAAACGCAGGGCAGAGCTGTCCAATATGGTTTCCAGTGGCCATCAACTTGTTTCAACCCCATTCAGACGGACTAGGTAGAACCTGGTCTTTAGTAAGTGACTGAGACCATACAAAGCCTGCTTGATAAACGCTTCGAAATGCATGCTGTAATAATGCGGCTTGTGTTGGCGGAATTGCATCGTACAAACGCTGCTTTCTAGCAAATAAATTTAGCCTGGCTTCATTTACTTTCCGTGTGCTGCTTGACTTATCATACATAACAGCTGTAAAGTCGTCCAAAACAGTCATATCTGATTCATCAATACTGTTAGGCATATTGCTGAGGTTAACAAAGGTTTCTGTTGCAGTTTCAAGAATATTCCATGTTTGCCATGCAGACTTTTCCCCTTTTCCATGGAAGGCTGACACGGTATCACAACCTGTAAAGACATGGAAGAATGGAAGTGCTGCTGCCTTTGGACCTAACTGCATCACGATGTCATGTATCGATAGCCATTTGAAATCCTTTCCTCTTCCATAGGCGATCCAGAGTTTGTCTATACCAAGATCCTTGAACGAAGACACTGCAATGAAACCACATCCGTGTCAGTGCTGGAAATTATAATTTCCTTACATCCATTCTTGGATGCATGTTTTGCATGGACAAATATGCGCGTGTCAGCCTATTCGTGATTGCAGGGTGCAAGGGCTGCTTTCTCCATAGGTACATTACAAAGAATAACCTCATCTGCTGTAACGACAATTGTGTTGGCACAGGGAAACATGCCTACAATTGATTCTGCGATAAGTAAAAACAGTTCAGTTCAGTTTTGTTTGCATCTATTTGTAAAAAGTTGTGCCAGTTAGTCGGCACTTTCCTTGAACCTGAAACCTTTGTCCTAACACCTGACCCTCGTGTAGTCCTTGTATCACTTTTCAAACTATCCCTCAGATATCGGTAAAACGACGTCGATCCTTTTGTTTTTTCGACAGTACGCCTCAAAAGTTGGTTTCAATATTTCTTAAATATAAGCGTTACATGTCTTCGCAGTTGCAGGTGTACTTGCATTGACCAAAGCTGCTCCATCGATAATCATAACATCGCCTGCTGGCTCTTCACTGGCGTTAGGTGACAGTTTTTCAAGAACAAGAGTGAGCTGTTACTTAGTTCCTGCATTTAATTTTCCTTGTGACGCCAGGGAAAGTGGGATTGATTGATTTTCATGCTCGAACAACTCTCCAAGATCGCTCTGTCGATTTTGACAAGAAATAAAAAGTCGAGAAAAGAGATTGCAGTCATTTTCCATAGATACAACTTTTGATGTTTCTTCTTTTCATCTGACCTTGGTTTTCTGCTGAACAAAAACACTAGTTCTTCTTGATTGGGAGATAAAACTGTGCAGCTTTATCGGTCTCCGTATCGTCTGTGAGACATAAAAGTAAGTTATGATATTGTGTTGAACCCAAAGTCCTTAAAGATACATAGCATTCTGCTACTCGCTTATCTAATGCCTCTTTCGTATCAATATTGAAAGGTCTTCGGATTCGTCAATGAATTGATCTCCTAATTCCATAAATGCATTCTCTAGGTTTTCCGTTTGGATGTTGAAGTTTGTTTGGTATACTTTTGAATCTAATTTATGTTGATCCTGCTTTTCGTTTTCATGGTCACCACAGGCAGTCTCAAACTGTGCTAGAAGGCGACACATTTCTGGTTCAGAAACCATCCATCTCCTTAAAGCAGATGGATCCTCTGTCAGTCCTATTGCCCCACCATCTCCCTTTACTTGTGCATTGTTTTGCTCATGCGCCTGGTCAATAGCTATCGCTGAAACATTCTTTTCGTTTTATGCACTGCAAAATTACCCTTCATGAATTCAGCTGCGATCATTGGATGATTCTCTTCTAAACTGAGCATGTCGATTAAATGAACTGGAAGCCATCTCGCATAGTTGATATGATCAAGAGCAAACAGATACAGGATAAGTTCTGAAATGCACTCCTTGTACAACTGACAATTTGTCTCTCTGTATGAGCGAACAAAGGCCAGAATAAGTATTTCAAGATCCAGAACTTGATTCCAAAACTGAAATTGTAGACATTTCCTTTCCTTCTCCTTTGACCATTCTTCAAATGATATCAAACTACTACTTTCATCACCATTAGTTGGACTGTCATAAGCATCTCTTTTTAGCTTGTTTTGGGCACATGCAGTTATTTGATGCGCTTGAAGAGTCTTTGAAACATTTGAAGCAAATATAAATGAATCCACTGTACCATGTGATGCGATACCAGCTTCAAAGAGCAAAGTTATCCAGCCACTGTCTTTCAAAATATCACCTAGGACCTTCAAAATTGCCATTTCGATGTGCAACCCTCCCATTATGATAACAAATTTGTCTTTTCCATAACATTCTAGCCATTGCCACTGAATCTTTTTCGCCAAAACAAACAGTGGAAGGTCTGCTGTTAGTACCGGCGTTTGTCCAGGATTTAGGAAAGCTACCGCCTCCTTTACCTTATCCATAGAATGTTTTATTGTTGCTACGGAGTGAGCTTGTTCTTCGAATAATGGCAATAATGTTGATATAATTACTTCAAAGGGTGGTGCCCGCTTTGCGTTTGAATGATATGCCGGTGTACACATGTAGGCCAAGAAACTGCTTCTATTGCATCCGTAGTAAGAGAAACTTTAGAAAGCCATTCAAATTCAAACGTGATATGTTTGTTAAGATTTTCACAATCAAAAGTTGGTAAAGTTGGAATTTTAGGTGGGAGAGGATTTGAATCGGTCGAATGGTTGCGTACGTTTCCGGTAAAGCTGGTATTCTAGACGACTTTGGTTTCTCTCCAATAATGAGAGGCAGTTGTTTTTCTCCCTGAACTGTTTCGGAAGGATGCTGAAACAATGATATTCCAGTACCATGAAAGGAAGATTTTGCGGTTGTCGAGCTAGGATTGTGGACAATATTATCTACCGCAGCTGTTGTGAATATGCCATGGCCATATTGAAAGAGCACATCAATCAATTGCTTCTTTCGTGTTTTGACAAAAATGAGAAGACCTATTCAGATTGCAAAAGGTGTTTCTCTCTCTCTAGAATGTCTATGATAAGCTGCAGATTCTGAACTTATTGTGGCAGTTATATTGAAGAATTTGAGCTATTGCAAGTGCTGACTGAATTGTACACTTCAATTTGTGGTTTATGTCAGGACCATAAGCTATCATACGAACTAACTCTAAGAGAGGTTTTAATGTGATGACAGTAGGGTAAGTGTGAGGTTTGGTGCACCCTAGAACCGGTTCAAACCCCCAGTGGCCTTTGTTGCCACTGACCGTTCCAAGGCGGTAGGCCTATTGTCAACCCTTTTGTGTTTGTGATGTCGTTTGCATTTTGTATTACTTTTGCCTTCTCGTTTGTCTGTTTGCGTGTTTGTTTTTGTGTTTTTTGGTCGACTGTCGTCCTTGAATGCTGCTTTCCCTGTCCGATATTTTTATCTTTCTTTAGGTATTTAATCTTCCTGACATTTGGCATCAAAACTTCCAATGAATTTTGTATTGTGTTGCATCATTTCATTTCGTATCATTTCAGCTGTTTTGGCAATATGAAAGGAAGCATATGTACATGCTGCAAATAAAGCAGGGCCTATGTCTTTTTCAAATGCTAACAAGACCTCAAGGCCTTTCTGATGTGCTTGCAGTTCAAGAATGCGGCCGAGTATTCTTTTCTTCAGCCTTGTGACGTTAACTTTGTCTACTTCTGACCCGAATTGCTTTAGTCTTCCAACGTGCATATCAGCAAGATCCGACAGTTTAAAAAGAACGCTTTCAGTTGATGTTTGTTGCGTTTCAATTATACACGTTATTAGTTCGGCAAATGCAATATTATCTTGCATACTTGTCGAGGAAGATTCTGATTTAGTGTTAAGAACTTTCCTTTCTCTGTTGTATAGAGCAAATGGTACTTGAATTATTGGGCAACAGCATCACCTGAACTTAGTTTAGCAATTAAAGGTTTGTCCTGAATATTCTTAACACATTCATTAAGCCGATAATTTAATTGCATTGACATAGCTTACCTCAGCTCATTTTTTGGCATGAGTTTATCACAAAGGAAACACTGTGCATTATCTGAGTCTTTGATCGTGCCTTTTTTCCTATCTAGGGACAAACGAGTCGATTTACTTGAACTTGGACTCGAACTATCAAAGGTACTATCTGCTTTTCGTTTCTGGGAACGTTTCAATTTATTAGAACTAAAAAAAAGACGGCATGTGTGGTGATACTGTGCTTTTTGTTTTCGAAAGCGTTATTTCTACGCCATCCCCCTCGTCCAAACGCTTTTGATCTAATGGTATGGGTAACGTGTTTAGCTCACTGAACAGTGCAATATTTGTAGCTAAGGTCTTATAGCTGTCTGAATTAGTCTTATATAACGGAGGGTACATCAAACTATCGGAGATATCCTTCTGACACAAGAAACATTTACTCCTGTTGCCCGCGTAGCACCAGAAGGACTGGTTAATTTCAGATAAGTTGCCATATTTTGTAACAAATCTGTGTTGTTGTTGTTTTTAAGAAAGGTCGAATTCAAGATACATGGACTTAGAATGAAGACCTGCTCTGCAATGAGCGAATGTACTATTACCAGCGTCATTAAAGTACGCCGACATATTGTATCACACACATGTCACGTATCTAATGGATTGTTCTTGTTGCTTTTTTTAAAAAGTGTTGTGTAAACAGAAGAGACAACTTATTAAACATACCTAAGATATACGTACAGCCTCATTCATACCCAAAAATAGCATTGCCTAATTAATGCTAAACGTAAGATTTAAAAGCTTAACATAAAGAATATACGAAACTGTACAATTCTGGTGCATTGGAGTACGACGACATATTGTTTCAATTAATATCCATTAAGACATTATGAATGAAATATTCTGTAAGTTTCGTGTTTGTTTTGAAAATGATATTTCAGTATAATACAATTAAGACAAGGAAAGACCACCTATGTAAACTGCGTACTTTTTATTTCGTTAAACTATGGTATATCTAGAGTTTACAAAAACACAGTATACAATAACGTTTTAATTTGATATGGAAGCAATATTTTGAAAATGTTCAACCATATTGGCGGCCATTTTGAAATAGTTGACCATCTTGAAATAATGTGAAATTGGCGTGGCTTAGCTTTCTGACATGATAAGTACACCCTAAGAAATCATTCTGCCAACTTTCATGATTGTATCACGGTTTGAACTGCATACTAGTTTTATATGGATGCATTATTTTGATGTTTTTCAACCATTTTGGCGGCCATTTTGAAATAGGTGACCATCTTGAAATAATGTGAAATTGGCATGGCACAGGTTCCTGGCATGATCAGTGTACTCTAAGGAATCATTCTGCCAACTTTCATGCTTGTATCACGGTTTGAATTGCATAATATTTATATATGGATGCATTATTTTGAAATTTTCCAACCATTTGTGCGGCCATTTTGAAATAGGTGATCATCTTGAAATAATGTGAAACTGGCGTGGCTCAGGTTCCTGACATGATCAGTACAACCTAAGGAATCATTCTGCCAACTGTCATGCTTGAATCACGGTTTGAACTGCATAATATGTTTATATAATGCATTATTTTGAAAAAATTCAACCATTTTGACGACCATTTTGAAATAGGTGACCATCTTGAAATAATTTGAAATTGGCGGGCTCAGGTTCATGACATGATCAGTACACCCCAAGGAATCATTCAGCCAACTTTCATGCTTGTATCACGATAGAACTAGTTTGCCAAATATCTCAGTTATTTCCTCCGCTACATGGGGAAAATCTTTTTTCTTTATTCATTAACGCTTGAAATAAAATGAGAATACTTTTTAAAATGCTGGCAGGTATGTAAAATGTACCTAGCAAAAGAGCAATGTGTTTCAAGAGAAATGACACTCTTATGCTTGGGGGAAATCTTTTTTTATTCAGTGTCATCGAAATAATGCGAACATTGCAGTTTTTGCATGTTTTGTGAGAAGTAGTGGGAAAGTTGTATAGAAAATAATTGTTGGTACTTTTATTTGGTTTGCAATGTAAAGATCTTCTCTGAAATTATGGTCCCAATTATTGTGCGATTTATATTTGCTGAAGGATTTAGGATGACTTTCCCTAGGTTTTATTATTGAGAAACGGACACTTCGCAGCATAGTGTCCTCTAGGCTAAATTACCATTTAATATTTGGATACCAAGCTCATGCAATCTATGTTCCAAATGTTGTTTTTGGTAATGTTTAAGCATATGTTAAACATGATGTCATATTTGTTGATAGACATTTTTCAGTTCAAGTAACATTTTTAATGAAGACAGTAAAATGTAACACAGTAAGATTCAGCAGACTTTGAACCTTTATTGGTAGACATTGCACAACTATATAGTTTGCATTTTGTAACACCATAAAATAAACAGCGTATACCTTTTTGAATTGGTTTATATAAGTTAGTTACAACGGCAATTTTAAGGCCTGTTTTACAAGTATATTTACTTGAATTAGTTGACACATTTACACTCATTTGATACTGTCTTTTGAAAACAAATAACTAGAGTTTAATTTTTCAAATAAACTCCACTTTTCGAGGAGGCGGAGCTACTGCACACTCATCTAGCGTATCTCTATAGAAAACGGCTAATCCCCTGTCTGAATTTCAAAATACATTATTTTACCACAAACGAATTCTTCAGCAGCAGACCGTTCTCGAAAAACACAACAAAACGACGAAATACAGTTATGGAACTTTTATTGATTTTTATGCCATGTTCATGGTTGTAGGGTTTTGAAATAAATTAATAAATTAAGTTTGCACCCGGCTCTCACCACATATCAGGCACACATCGACACCATGATATCTGAAAATATACATAAAACAAAAATATAGAACATGGTGATTTATTGATATATTAATCGACTTATTTTTTCTTTTTTTTATCTTTTTACGGAGGAAGCCATATGAAAAAGGTTTCAGAAAAGGAGATGTTTTTATAGTTTGTAATGTACGCGTTGCAGTGCCAGTAGCAATCTTTACCAAGGAGCGTATGACCGTTTTTCATTGTTTACATATTTAGTTGAAACATATTTTCTAAACATTTACAACAAAACAAGTTTTTACAAATTATAATAATCACTCTCGAGAGCTTCATGTGAAGAACCAGTACTAATCAATGTGTATTAATTTTCTTGCTCAAGGATAATACCATGGCCACGTCGAGGATCAAACCCATGTATGTTTTACATATAGCACCATGTGAGATTATCGATAGGAACCCGCATATAAGCTTTTATTTTTTCAGTATTAGCGGCCATCTTGGTTGACCAGCGGCAATGAACAACAATGCCAGTCAAGGTACATATCGCTCGGAAAGTGTCTTTAGAGAAGAATTTATGTTTACATATTTCAATATAACGCTCTTTAAGTCTCCTTTACCGCGGTGGCCATCTTGAATACCGGACACTACTGGACACCGACGATACATATGCACTTATATAGATTAATCAAACGACAGAACATGAAGCTTCAGTAAAATGGGTAATCCGATTTTCGCATGATATGACATTTGAACAGACGACGACGGACGCACGTCAAACAAATGACGACGGTGTTCTAAAGACGCACGAAATATCATCGTTCAAAAGTCGACTGATCTCTGAGCTTCAAAATAAAGAAGTCTTATACAACATAGTGTCATCATTGTTGTCAACTCATTTAAAGGTTAAAGCATGTCCAAAGAAACTGAAAGGTTTTCAAAGAAAATATTTTAAATTATATTTGCTATACGCTTCAATATATACCTGATCGCTCTACTTCTTGCTATTCCAGCGGTTGTTGTTAAAGTCATCGTTGCCGTTGAAATTCAAGCCATTGTCATTATTCCATCCGTTGTTGAAGTCATCGTTGCCGTTGAAGTTCAAACCATTGTCGTTATTCCATCCGTTGTTGAAGTCATTGTTGTTGTTGAAGTTCAAGCCATTGTCGTTATTCCATCCGTTGTTGAAGTCATCGTTGCCGTTGAAGTTGAAACCATTGTCGTTATTCCAACCATTGTTGTCGTTATTCCATCCGTTGTTGTTAACGTCATTGTTGTTGTTGAAATTCAAGCCATTGTCGTTATTCCAACCATTGTTGTTGTCGTTCCAGAATTGGCTGGTGTGTCCATGTGGACCAACATTGTTGACGATTCCAAAACCATCATCAAATCCGTTGTTATTGAAACTGTTTTCAAATCCGTCGTCGAATCTTTCATATAAAACAAAATACACCGATTAATTTTAATCTGAAAGGAAATGAAGGCATATATTCAAACTATCTTTATTATTGAGAGCTCTGAAAAAAGTGGGAAAAGGCGTCATAGTTGGTTTATATACAAATAAGATATGACCATTTGAAGGTTGTTCTAAACCGCATACGGAAAAAGTAAATAAAAAAATTATACAAATCGAACAGGAAAAATAGCACTCAAGGACGACAGTAAACCACAAACACACAAAGAAACAAAGAACAACTATATAGAAAGATGAATAAATAGCAAGATAAGACATCACAAACACACAAGTGTTGAAATAGGGATACCGCCTTGGAACGGTCAGTGGCTAAAAAAGCCGCTGGGGGAAGCCGCCGTTTTGAGAATTGAGCACCATGACATCATATTTCTAAATTACCATACATTGAACATATCGTTTATAGCAAAGGAAATCGCTGCAAATTATTGCAATATCCTTAACTGGTCATGAATGCATTATTATACTTTAGTATATTTATTTTTCATACTGTTGCTGTGATTTTCTTTTCTTATATCAGTTAGTAAAAACAGGTGGTGAAAAAACCGTTCCCCAACCAGAGTCTCCCATTTACCGTACCAGCGTTCTACCAAGTGAGCTATCGAAGACATACGGTTAGGACTCGATTATTCACCATTTACCTGTACCCGGTTAGGTAGTTACATACATCCCCTCCAGAGTGAAATTCGTCCCTGAATTTCTAATTATACAGGATATAAGAAGTGGTGGAAAAAAAAGCTTGCCAAAACCAGGACTCGAACCCATGGTCTCTGGTTTACCGTACCAGCTCTGTACCACCTGAGCTATCGAGGACATCAGTTATTACCACTTATACATGTACCCGGTAACATACATATTCTAAAGTGAAATAATGCATTAAATGACCAGTTCAGGATTTTGCATTCCTTAGCAGAAATTTTCTTTGCTACAAACGACAGTGTTATCAATATGCCATATATGATAATTTAGAAATATTAGTCATAGTTCTCAAAATCATTTTTTAGAAAAACCTTCACAGGTCATACTTTCTTTGTTTATCTTCAGATTTTGATAATTCTTTCACCTTTTCCAAAGTTTTTTATGGCTATATGCCTACATTCCATTAAAACTGTAAACAAAACATGTATATGTAATATAAATAAAATTAAATAATCTTACAAATATAATGTTTATATTAAGTGGGCAGTTTACATATTATACTGGTTTAAGAAACGAGTTTGTTACATTAAAAGTAAAAAAAATCAAGATTGTTTACATTATTAAACCCTAAAAAGAAAGAAAGAAAATGAAAACGTATTAAGGGTAATCTGTTTATACCCAGCGAATGCTCCGTATGGACCTTGGAGTCCACGACCTTCGAATCTGCCATCATCGAAGACATCGTCACCCCCGAATCCCTCAAAGCCTCCTCCAATTCCGCCGAAACTGGCAACACCTCCGAAACCACCTCCTCCGATACCTCCGAAATCACCTCCTCCGATACCTCCGAAACCACCTCCTCCGATACCTCCGTAACCACCGCCTCCCATACCTCCATAACCACCCACTAAACCTCCCTCGAAGCCTCCGTGTCCACCGCCAACTTTAGGATGGATCTTGCAACCCGGACCTCCGAATCCTACAAAAGGGAATTAAAAATAAGGACAACTAAGAACATGAACTATCTCGAACCTAAATATGACTATTCGCTGTTTGTTTGAATGGTGGCACTGACTTCAGTTTAAGCACATGTTATGCCATATATGACGGTCGATATTTTGTAGTGAGGCAGACCACCACATATTTCTGAGTAAAACCAGTACTGTATACCTCCCGCCATCCGTAAGAATCGTCACTTGTTCACATAAAAGTTAAGCTTTCAGTGGGATTCGAACCCACAGCGGTTACAGGCGAGAAGGTTTGCAACGCAACGTCCGTTAGCCTCTCGACCACGGAGCGCTTAGACTATTTTACTGACGGTAAAGAATATAAAAATCGTTCATGGGTATCCGGTGAAGATTGGGAATTCCAACACGAGGTGTAATTGTTTTTATCGGAACCGGGGCTTTGCCGAGTTATACTGAGGGTTGGAATTTCCCTATCTGGACCGGTTACCCATTCTAGGAGTCAGCATCGTCGACGACTAACGATTTGCATGTTTATTCAGCTGCCCAAGGCAGCTGACACTTATATGGATTTTATATCTGTCTATGGTTAACAGACTGTGACGTATGTAAGTGGCGATTCTGAGAAACTTGAATGGTATAAACACATATTTTGTAATGTTGAAAGGTCACCATTTCACTTGCTCTTATGACGTTTTCGAAAACCAGTCTACTGAAAATGGAGCATGTAATCATTATTATTATTATTATTATTATTATTATTATTATTATTATTATTATTATACGTATATTAGCGCAGAAACGTCCACAAGCCTCTATAGTGTAGTTGGTTGAGGCGTCGTGTTAGGTAGGTAGTGTTCAAACCTCCTGATTTCCTTTTTTATTATTATTATTATTATTAACAGTCTATTAAATCATTTTAGAATTATTTTATTTTTAGAATTTTGTGATTCTTGGTTTCAAGAAACTCATTACTCAATGAGTGATACAGTCTTAATCTGTTTCTCAAAGCAATTAAAAGGCTCATTCAGTTCTGTGAACACACTGAGTTGAATCATAATAGCATGACGTGACATCATAATAGCATGACGTGATGTCATAATACCAGGGTGTGATGTCATGATACCAGAAAGTGATATCACGATAGAAGCAACCAAATGAAAATATGAATGAAACATTCCGATTGGTTCAGTGATAAAAACTGGACCAATGAAACCAGTTAATTACATTCTCAGAACACACTGAGGTTTTACTGGACATTGAGTAATAAGTTTCTTGAAACCCAGAAACACAAAATTCTAATAATAAAATAATTCTAAAATGATTTAATAAACTGTTTATTATGGTTTTCGTTATTGTTGATGGTAAGGTAGCACCAGTTCCTTTACATTTTTCACTTTCATAACGCAATCTTGTAATTACACATGGTAACAGTAAACAGTTTATATATGTTGTAATGCACACTCTAACGTACACGTAACCATGTGAACAATTGTATTTCTGTGCTGATGTGTACTTCTAGCAGGTCGTGTTACAATGGTGAATTGTAATCAATATGTAAGACTTGTCAAGGTATTTGATCAGAAAGAAGCGAGGTCGCCCACATTGATTTAAAATGCTTGGTAGGAAGAACTGATGATAAAAATCGGGAAGAATGTAAGAAAAAAAGGTCGTGGCATGTTTATGTTTCCTTGACAACATTTATCTTTTACAATATTAGTTTAACACCCGTGACTTGATATATTATTATGTTAACTTCTTGTCCCTCGGCAGCTATTTTACACTTCCATAAAACCTTGCTTGTTATACTCTTATATGGCTTTCATAATTGCACATGGTAAGGTAGCAATGAACAGGTTCTTTGAGATTTTCACTTTGATGACGCAATCTTAGAATTACACAGCAGTGAAAAGTTTATCTTTGCTGTAATGCACTCGATAACGCACAAGCATCCCTTACATGTGAACACTTGTAATTCTGTGTACTTCTAACACGTCGTTCTATAATGACATTATGACAAGGAAATACCGCGAAATGTAGCTATAGTCTACGCTCTATATTGAAATTAACATGATGCCAGATGTCAATCATTTTTAGTGTTTACTCTACTGTTTAAACCAATCAGATGGCTTAGAATTTCAAATACTTGCACCATTTATCCATTAAGATTTCACTACCAGCGCTCTTCATGGTTTATAGTGTGACCTATATATAGACTATAGATAAAACCTATCGTAAACACTAAGCCCGATAGAGACTATGAAGAGAAATCTTCACCATTAAGAAACCGCGGGTCGGTCGCTACGCTCCCTCTCTTTCGGATTCCTAATGGTGAAGATTTCTCTTCATAGCCTCTATCCTATACATATAATCCATTTAAGTTCATTTAACCAGTCAATACCAGAGTGGCGAAACCACGTGACTTTTTGATCGATTTCATGGCAAAAAATGTAAGAAAACATGAACGCTAGATTCAGGTTTCTTCATAACTTTCTTAATATTTAACGAATTGTGTTCAAAGCGCACATACCCTTACAATGTGAGCTCTTTCCTCCGCCGCAAAAGGCAATTTGGTTCATTCAGTATTTTCTGAGATTAGCCCTCCCATAATGTATACTGTCATAGATTTCTTTCGTTTCCAAGACTTTGGGAGGGCTAATCTCATATAACTCTAGATAAGTCGAATAACCTTTTGCGGCGGAGGAAAAAGCTCACATTGGCGGGGTATGTGCACTTTAGCTGAATAAAATTCGATAAATATTAAGAAAGTTATAAATCGAACACCTACCTGAATCGAGCGTTATGTTTGCAATTTTTTGTCGAGAAACCATCAAAAAAAGTCACGTGGTTTGACCACCCTGACTCCGATACCTCCGACAAATTAACAACGGTATTATAATAAAACCTATTGTCAATTATACTCCAACATCTACAGTAGGGTGGAGATGTCTAATGTCAAGTATACTCCGACATCTACAGTAGGGCGGAGATGTCTAATGTCAAGTATACTCCGACATCTACAGTAGGGCGGAGATGTCTAATGTCAAGTATACTCCGACATCTACAGTAGGGCGGAGATATATAATGTCAAGTATACTCCGACATCTACAGTAGGGCTGAGATATCTAATGTCAAGTATACTCCGACATCTACAGTAGGGCGGAGATATCTAATGTCAAGTATACTCCGACATCTACAGTAGGGTGGAGATGTCTAATGTCAAGTATACTCCGACATCTACAGTAGGGTGGAGATGTCTAATGTCAAGTATACTCCGACATCTACAGTAGGGCGGAGATGTCTAACGTCAAGTATACTCCGACATCTACAGTAGGGCGGAGATGTCTAACGTCAAGTATACTCCGACATCTACAGTAGGGTGGAGATGTCTAACGTCAAGTATACTCCGGCATCTACAGTAGGGCGGAGATGTCTAATGTCAATTATACTCCGACATCTACAGTAGGGTGGAGATGTCTAATGTCAAGTATACTCCGACATCTACAGTAGGGCGGAGATGTCTAATGTCAAGTATACTCCGACATCTACAGTAGGGCGGAGATGGCTAATGTCAAGTATACTCCGACATCTACAGTAGGGTGGAATGTCTAATGTCAAGTATACTCCGACATCTACAGTAGGGCGGAGATGTCTAATGTCAAGTATACTCCGACATCTACAGTAGGGCGGAGATGTCTAATGTCAAGTATACTCCGACATCTACAGTAGGGTGGAGATGTCTAATGTCAAGTATACTCTGACATCTACAGTAGGGCGGAGATGTCTAATGTCAAGTATACTCCGACATCTACAGTAGGGCGGAGATGTCTAATGTCAAGTATACTCCGACATCTACAGTAGGGTGGAGATGTCTAAGTACTGGCGTAATGGTAAGTGTCTTACCATGCAAATACAATCAAGTCACGTATTTTATAATGTATATGTTCAAAAAGCAATATTCAATACTCTGAACTTGAAATTCGATAACAAAGAAGCGATATATTTGATATTACCTTTCCCCATAGGTCCGACTGGCATGGGGCCGAACGACTTCTTTGGGGCGTATGCGGGCTGGGCTGGAAATGCGTGTGACACGGCGGCGCAGCAAAGCGCCAAAGCAATAGCGATCTTCATGGTGTTGATGCTGAAACAATCATTGTCATGGCAAATCCGGATTAGATAATAATAAATAAAATAGTTTTAGTTTTATTTGTGTTTTAAATTGTCAGGGAAATAAAAGACGAAGACAGCTATCGGTAAGTTTATGTTGCAAGGAGTCATGTTGATAATATATGCCTAAACCATGGTAGGTGCGGATGTGAAATATATCAAATATGTATGAAGCACTAAACTTAGCACCTCAATTTATAAATCCAGTATTATTTTAACTTTAATCTTTCTTTGCATATAATAAAAGAAAAGGTAATGCAAGTTTTCAAAATTCTTCGTTATTCTACCAAATTGTTAAATATATTATTGGTGCAATAGTAGTTAGTAAGATGTAAACATAATTTGCTTTGCACTATTCTAATAATTAATATTAATCGGATTGCAGATATGCAACTTATGTAGAACATTAACGGGACGCCCCGAGCTTTAAACAGATCAAGATTGCCATGTTAGTGTGATTTTGCAAACTGTGTCCATACATACATTACTTATGAAATTATAAAAATAAATATCTGAAGCACAGAAAATACAGACTTACTTTGTAAAGTTCCACAACTGGTATGATTCGAATAATAAAAGTTGGGTTTATATAGCTGTCAGAATGACCGGCTACTACATAACGGATATGTCACCACCCGGAAGTGGCCGTGCAATACACGAACGTTAATGTTTTCTGTTATCAATGTACATCGGACAGGTGATCAAGTTCATAGGTGCCAGGTTGCTATCAAGAAAATCTCTGTAAAATAGTTTGACCAAAGACACAAACTATCCGAAAAACTACTTGAGAAGTTCTGAAAAGCCTCCTCCAAAAAGTCGAAAAAGTTGTCAACGAACTGTAATTAAATACAAGGTACACAGTGTCTGAACGGAAGTGTACGCAGTTTGTTGACGCGAAACAATGGAGTTCATCTCGAGGGGCCCTCAATCAAATCCAGGATTTTTACCCAGTTATCATTAATTTAACACCAGGAGAGAAATGAGTGAGTATATTTGGACTATTATATTACATTTTTAAAGTTTGACCATGAATGTATACGTGTTAATTTAAGTTGTATACCCTGCACAACATTGGAAAACGGACATAAATGAATACATCCACCTAATTCAAACATCAACTATCGATTTTTGCCATCATTTTGCACCAAATATTGGATGCAGGAACAAAGATAAATCATTTTCAAGTTTAAAATGATATGATTTATAGTGCTTGCATAAACACAAATATGGGAAAACGTGCAAAGCGAAATATTCCAACCAAAAACTGTACCGGTATTGATTTTAATTTGTGTACCGGTATTGGAAAACAAAAACTAAAAAAACTATACCGGTATTTGCTTTTAACCATATCCGTGCTTTCTCTCAAATATTGTTTGTAAAATATGTTAAATAGAAAACGTCCATTCATCCCTAGCAACAATATTGTTTATTCACTGCATTTTAACTCTTTGCCTGCTATATAAATATTATGGGCTGTTCCTTCTTTGATTTTGGACTAGTCAACTGACTCTACATGGGGATTTTTTTGAATATTACAGCGACAAGTGTAAAACCTGATCCGCCTGCAAGTTACTCGAAGGCTGATCTGGTTTATACCGGTTGCATAGATAACTGTATGCAACCTTAATAGTGCGAAGACTTAATGAAAAAACGGAACTAGGATTTAAGTAAACTACTTTTATATATGTTTGTTTAATTTTAACTGTTGTTCCAGGAATCATGTTTTTGATCTTCAAGACAGGGGCAAGAGGGCAAAATGTAAGCGTAAGAGAGGAGAAATAAGCCAACCCGCTATGTCAAGCAGGGGAGCCAGTGAGGCAGCATAACAGATGCGATGAGTCCAAGATTTTACCACATGTTCGACTTGGAATAAACATATCTGATGAACAATAAAGACAATGTTAACGTTTTAATGTAAACAATAACAGTAGACTTATCTTGGTGTTGAAAATGAACATAGAAATATAAACCAACTATAAAAATAAAATATTGCCAAACTTTCATTGTTAATCACAGATTTTAATCACAATACAAACTTATGTTTATAAATTTGAAAACATACATAAACAAGTAATATGATGATTATGTGACGATTTTTTATTTCGTGAAAAAAGAAAGAAAGAAAAGAAATACACCTATCAGTTATTTGTACAATGAGAAACATAATTGTTCTGATTCATTTAATCGGGCCCCGTTCCTAGTGTTTGCAATAAAAGGAATATGGGTCCACAAACGATCACATGAGTGCGTGGGTTTACATAGAAAAACTATGTAAAACACGTGACCCTCGAGATACGGTCATTTATGACCCTAGGGTCAACATTTGAACAAACTTGGTAGAGAACCATAAATGCTACATGCAAAATATCAGAGCTCTATTTCCTGGAGTGTCGGAGAAGAATTTTAAAGTTTTTCCCTATAGATCTCTATCTAAAACATGTGACCCTCATCCCGAGGCCGGTCATTTATTACCTATGTCTTATAGTTTCGGAGAAGAATTGTGAATTATTCCCTATAAAACTCTAGGTAAAATATGCGATCCCTGCGGTCCGGCCATTTATGACTCCATAGTCATCATTTGAACAAACTTTGTAGAGAACTATAAGACAATGCTACAGGCAAAATGTCAGCTCTATGCGCTGTGTCGGGGAAGAATTTGTTTAATATTGATTTATTTAAACTGATAAGCCCCGGGGCAGGGCCGAATGCACATTTATAATGTAGTTACACCAGTTTCGCACTCAGACCTCGGACTAAGGACAGACGATCCGACGACTGACGGGCAGACGAAGGACAAACAGTGAGCCCAATAGATCACCCTTTGGCTAATGCGATCTAAAAGCATACATTATCAACAATTTAATTTTAGACAACTTGAAAATCATACATATATAAGATTGTCATGTAATTTTTAATGAAATGAACAAGAGAACACAGACAACTGTCTAAATATCTAAAGATGAATTAAATCATTTTACAAAAGCTGTCCATACTACTGTTTCAAAGTAATAATTTATACAGTGCATTTCTTGTTGTGCTACGTCATGCTAGATCGCCATTTGTAATTCTGCACGAGTATCGATGGCCGTCATGTCATGCACTACATTGATGTGATACCGTAATGTGTCCTTTCCTTGGAATGACTGGCCACAAGTGTCACATTCAAAAGTTTCTCCGTTATGTTGGTTGGCCATATGCTCGTCGAGGATTTACTTATATTGATATTTTGCACCACACATTTTACAAAACTAATTTGAAGACTTCATGATGGGATGTCAAATGTCCTTTATAATGAGAGGTCAATCGTTTCGTCATTCCTTTGTTTTTGTATATTTTGTATGTGTCTTGTTGAGACTGATTTTGTATTTAGATAAGAAACTGCAATCATCACACTTGTATGACTGTGTGCTCTACAGTTTCTTGCACAAAAGATTCGTCAACCGCCGATAACTCAAATGATTCATCCGTCTACTAAAAAAAGAGAGAAATTATTCTAAGATGTTGTCCTGCAAATCAAAATTATTCAAATAATAAGTTAATATAAGATGCATAACCGCTCGACATGTAATCAATATTTATTACACTGAACATGCGTATTATATAGGCATGAAAGGCGTTTCCTACCGTATTCGTAAACAACGTGGGCTGTGCACATTTCATGAAAACATTATAGTGGAATAATGTTTAATATATATTCTTTTATATTGACTACTCAGAGTATGCAGAATTTTGCAGGACTTTTATATCCATTTAAAGGGAATGTAGCGACACAGCCAAACATTCTCTTTTATTGAGAGTTCTGAAAAACTTGCAAAAAGGTGAAAGAATTATCAAAATCGGATGATAAACAAAAAAGATATGACCATTTGAAAGTTGTACTAAAATGGATGTGGGAGCCGCCGTTTTGAAAACTGTGACATCATAGTTCCATATGACCATATATGGAATATTGATAAATATCATTTAAAGCAAAGCAAATCACTGCAAATGAATGCAAACTCCTTAACTGGACATATAAAGCATTATTGACATCAGTTATACATATTCTTCAAACAGTTACTTTAATTTTTTCCCCTATTGAGTAATTTTTCATATTTATCAATATTCCAAATATGGTCATTAGAACTGTGATGTCATAGCTCTAAAAATGGCGGCTTCCATATCCGTTTCTACAGAACTTCAAACGATCATATCTTCTTTGTTTATCATCCGATTTTGATAATTATTTCACCATTTTCCGTTTTTTTCAGAACTCATAATAATACAGATTGTTTGGCTGTGTCGCTATATTCAGAAGCATTGGACGTATGCTGATAAAAACTGTAATACCGGTACAGTAAATAACACCTCAGTTCACGATAACGGTACATATTTGTAGCTGCACCCACTACCGAAAATCACACTATTCGTCAACGTTTTAAAAAAATACCAAGAAAAAAGAACTTATTCGAGACCTATAATAATAAACTAAGGCACGATAATGATACTACATGTAGTATGTTGATATTAAATAACAAATAAGGTGAAATAAAGTGACGACATATTTTGTTTAAACTAGTTTTCCGATGTTTATAAGCGAATATCTCCTTCGATTTTGGACTGTTAGCCTTTACAATTACTCATTGGTTAAGTAATCATTCTCGTCGAACATAGGATAAGTGTTTATATTATGATTTATTCAGATAATGATAGAAAATTATCAAAATGTACGGACCTTCCATATGCTGCAGTGTTGTTTCTCGATTCAGCAAACTTCAATACCGGAATGGGTACACTTCCGTTCAGACACTGTGAGGTATGACAGCTGCCATTTTAGCCGGGGCGGAAGTGGCGTAATAATTTATTGGTACCCGACTCTACAACGTAACGCTGATTTGAGTAGATACCATTATTGAATTCTATTTTAGTCTGATTCCCTGCAATGACAGTTGCGAATGCAGATGTGACGGTAAACAGTCTATAAATTACAGGAAAATTACGCATTTCCGCCCCGGCTAAAATGGCAGCTGTCATATTGTTTGTTGACAACATGTTCGACTTTTTGGGGGAGGCTTTTCAGAACTTCTCAAGTAGTTTTTCGGATAGCTTGTGTCTTTGGTCAGACTATTTTACAGAGCTTTTCTTGATAGCAACCTGGAACCTATACCTCAAGTTAAACTTCCTAATATGCTAATTGGTGCACAATGTGTCCTTTGATTAATGTATTCGTATCAATAATGAGATTTGTTTTGTCCTTTCTGGTGTGTAAATCCTAAATACACAGAACATTTTAAAACGCAACACTTGGTATTTTTTCAATTTCCAGAGTGGAATTGAGTTCCTGTGTTTTAACTGAAAGAAGTAGAGAAAATCTTATGCAGCTGTTTATCGCCATATGTTAACCTTTGGGACAAAGAGACGTGTGTACAAATATAAAATACAATCTCGATTTGAACAAAAAAACAAAAAAACAGCGGACTAAATATATTCGAAAATGTTACGTTTTTAAATGTACTGAGTATATATTTTTCGTCAAAGGTTAATGTATTTAAGAAAACTACCACATACGTTCTACTTTCTTGATGTGTTGGTATTTCAATTTAAATGTATACATTCAATTAACAATTATATAGGTCGTCATTCGAATTTCAGTGGTCAAGAATACATACATTGTTTTATACTATATACGTTATACTGTATGTATGTGTTGGTTTTCAGTTGTATGCATTCAATTTCAAATTATGCAGGCTGTCATTCGAATTTCAGTGGTCCAAAATATATACATAGAGGATATTTGTTGTTTTGGAGTGAATAACATATTTTATTTCATCGAGAAGTGAAAAAACTTTATATTTTCACGAATGCGAAGCATGAGTGAAAATATAAAAGTTTTCTGACTTCGAGACTTAATGTTTTCTGTTATCAATGTACATCGGACAGGTGATCAAGTTCATAGGTGCCAGGTTGCTATCAAGATAAGCTCTGTAAAATAGTTTGACCAAAGACACAAGCTATCCGAAAAACTACTTTAGAAGTTCTGAAAAGCCACCTCCAAAAAGTCGAAAAAGTTGTCAACAAACTATAATTACATACAAGGTCACAGTGTCTGAACGGAAGTGTACGCAGTTGTTAACGCGAAACAATGGAGTTCATCTCGAGAGGTCCTCAATCAAAACCATGGATTTTTACCCAGTTATTATTAATTTAACACCAGGAGAGAAATGAGTGAGTATATTTGGACTATTATATTACGTTTTTAAAGTTTGACCATGAATTTATACGTGTTAATTTAAGTTGTATATCCTGCACAACATTGGAAAACCGACATAAGTGAATTCATCCACCTAATTCAAACATCAACTATCGATTTTTGGCATCATTTTACACCAAATATTGGATGCAGGAACAAAGATAAATCATTTTCAAGTTTTAAATGATATGATTTCTAGTGCTTGCATAAATAAAAATATGAAAAGAAAACGTGCAAAGCGAAATCTTCCAACCAAAAGCTGTACCGGTATTGATTTTAATTTGTGTACCGGTATTGGAAAACAAAAACTAAAAAAACTATACCGGTATTTGGTTTTAACCATATCCGTGCTTTCTCTCAAATATTGTTTGTAAAATATTTTAAATAGAAAACGTCCTTTCATCCTTAGCAACAGTATTGTTTATTCTTCAAATTGTATTAGTATTACCTAAACTAAAAATAAACTACATATATTAATTTGCAGCTGACTCATTTTCGATTCAGTCTTTTGCGTGAACTAAATGTTTACAGCATTATGATTTTCTGCAGATGGAATAAATACTTCACTACAATAAAATTATGTATTACTCAAATAATCATTTCCTACCTATAATATAGCATTTTTATGTATTTTAGACGACAAGATGGACGGAAAGAAAGTTTTACCGTTGCTACTGTGAGGTATATTGTCCATGATCTGGTTCGGAAATGGAAACTATGCTTGTTCATAAAGCCTGATAAAGTTGATTCCGTTAAACCAAGGGTATGTGTCACGAATTTTAATAAACAATAAAGATAGAAACATACAATGAGCCGGAGATCGACACTGCTTCGTCCTGTAAGGTTAATGATCTTCTAATTAACACTCGCACCGATGTGTTCATCATTTGTCAAATTGTTCAAAAGCAAGCTACAGAGGCAAAGTTTACACCGACGAGCCGTGATCCTTGCTTATTCAATTGTTTGATATGCTCCTGGCAATAACGTATAAGCAACATTTAAATAAAATATGTTTTAGTTTTATTCCTATGGGGTTTATTGTCATTTCAGCGCATTTAATGATATATACGAGTTTTTTTCGTGGTGTAGGCAGACCACCCCGCTCTCCCCTGCCAGTACGTCTCATTCATACATTTTCTCCCATACAAGTCACCCCATTGAGATTCGAACCCGCAGCTGTTAGTGGCGAGAAGGTTTTAGAAGCAGCATCTTTAACCACCCGACAACGGCCACGTCCATGCTTAAAAAGATGTAAAGGGGCAGATTTGCCATAGAAATACGTCCCCCTTCATTAGATAAAACTGTCTATTCACTGCATTTTAACTCTTTGCCTGCTATATAAATATTATGGGCTGTTCCTTCTTTGATTTTAGACTAGTCAACTGACTCTACATGGGGATTTTTTGAATATATTACTGATAATTACAGCGACAAGTGTAAAACCTGATCCGCCTGCAAGTTACTCGAAGGCTGATCTGGTTTATACCGGTTGCATAGATAATTGTATGCAACCTTAATAGTGCGAAGACTTAATGAAGAAACGGAACTAGGATTTAAGTAAACTACTTTTATATATGTTTGTTTAATTTTAACTGTTGTTCCAGGAATCATGTTTTTGATCTTCAAGACAGGGGCAAGAGGGCAAAATGTAAGCGTAAGAGAGGAGAAATAAGCCAACCCGCTATGTCAAGCAGGGGAGCCAGTGAGGCAGCATAACAGATGCGATGAGTCCAAGATTTTACCACATATTCGACTTGGAATAAACACATCTGATGAACAATAAAGACAATGTTAACGTTTTAATGTAAACAATAACAGTAGACTTATCTTGGTGTTGAAAATGAACATAAAAATATAAACCAACTATAAAAATAAAATATTGCCAAACTTTCATTGTTAATCTGACACAGATTTTAATCACAATACAAACTTATGTTTATAAATTGAAAAACATACATAAACAAGTAATATGATGATTATGTGACGATTTTTTATTTCGTGAATAAAGAAAGAAAGAAAAGAAATACACCTATCAGTTATTTGTACAATGAGAAACATAATTGTTCTGATTCATTTAATCGGGCCCCGTTCCTAGTGTTTGCAATAAAAGGAGTATGGGTCCACAAACGATCACATGAGTGCGTGGGTTTACATAGAAAAACTATGTAAAACACGTGACCCTCGAGATACGGTCATTTATGACCCTAGGGTCAACATTTGAACAAACTTGGTAGAGAACCATAAATGCTACATGCAAAATATCAGAGCTCTATTTCCTGGAGTGTCGGAGAAGAATTTTAAAGTTTTTCCCTATAGATCTCTATCTAAAACATGTGACCCTCACCCCGAGGCCGGTCATTTATTACCTATGTCTTATAGTTTCGGAGAAGAATTGTGAATTATTCCCTATAAAACTCTAGGTAAAATATGCGATCCCTGCGGTCCGGCCATTTATGACTCCATAGTCATCATTTGAACAAACTTTGCAGAGAACTATAAGACAATGCTACAGGCAAAATGTCAGCTCTATGCGCTGTGTCGGGGAAGAATTTGTTTAATATTGATTTATTTAAACTGATAAGCCCCGGGGCAGGGCCGAATGCACATTTATAATGTAGTTACACCAGTTTCGCACTCAGACCTCGGACTAAGGACAGACGATCCGACGACTGACGGGCAGACGAAGGACAAATAGTGAGCCCAATAGATCACCCTTTGGCTAATGCGATCTAAAAGCATACATTATCAACAATTTAATTTTAAACAACTTGAAAATCATAAATATATAAGATTGTCATGTAATGTTTAATGAAATGAACAAGAGAACACAGACAACTGTCTAAATATCTAAAGATGAATTAAATCATTTTACAAAAGCTGTCCATACTACTGTTTCAAAGTAATAATTTATACAGTGCATTTCTTGTTGTGCTACGTCATGCTAGATCGCCATTTGTAATTCTGCACGAGTATCGATGGCCGTAATGTCATGCACTACATTGATGTGATACCGTAATGTGTCCTTTCCTTGGAATGACTGGCCACAAGTGTCACATTCAAAAGTTTCTCCGTTATGGCCATATGCTCGTCGAGGATTTTCTTATATTGATATTTTGCACCACACATTTTACAAACTAATTTGAAGACTTCATGATGGGATGTCAAATGTCCTTTATAATGAGAGGTCAATCGTTTCGTCATTCCTTTGTTTTTGTATATTTTGTATGTGTCTTGTTGAGACTGATTTTGTATTTAGATAAGAAACTGCAATCATCACACTTGTATGACTGTGTGCTCTACAGTTTCTTGCACAAACGATTCGTCAACCGCCGATAACTCAAATGATTCATCCGTCTACTAAAAAAAGAGAGAAATTATTCTAAGATGTTGTCCTGCAAATCAAAATTATTCAAATAATAAGTTAACATAAGATGCATAACCGCTCGACATGTAATCAATATGTATTACACTGAACATGCGTATTATATAGGCATGACAGGCGTTTCCTACCGTATTCGTAAACAACGTGGGCTGTGCACATTTCATGAAAAAATTATAGTGGAATAATGTATAATATATATTCTTTTATATTGACTACTCAGAGTATGCAGAATTTTGCAGGACTTTTATAGCCATTTAAAGGGAATGTAGCGACACAGCCAAACATTCTCTTTTATTGAGAGTTCTGAAAAACTTGCAAAAAGGTGAAAGAATTATCAAAATCGGATGATAAACAAAAAATATATGACCATTTGAAAGTTGTACTAAAATGGATGTGGGAGCCGCCATTTTGAAAACTGTGACATCATAGTTCCATATGACCATACATGGAATATTGATAAATATCATTTAAAGCAAAGCAAATCACTGCAAATGAATGCAAACTGCTTAACTGTCATATAAAGCATTATTGACATCAGTTATACATATTCTTCAAACAGTTACTTTAATTTTTTTCCCTATTGAGTAATTTTTCATATTTATCAATATTCCAAATATGGTCATTTAGAACTGTGATGTCATAGCTCTAAAAATGGCGGCTTCCATATCCGTTTCTACAGAACTTCAAACGATCATATCTTCTTTGTTTATCATCCGATTTTGATAATTATTTCACCATTTTCCATTTTTTTCAGAACTCTTAATAATACAGATTGTTTGGCTGTGTCGCTATCATGCTTCAGAAGCACTGGACGTATGCTGATAAAAACTGTAATACCGGTACAGTAAATAACACCTCGGTTCACAATAACGGTACATATTTGTAGCTGCACCCACTGACGAAAATCACACTATTCGTCAACGTTTTAAAAAAAAAATCCAAGAAAAAAGAACTTATTCGAGACCTATAATAATAAACTAAGGCACGATAATGATACTACATGTAGTATGTTGATATTAAATAACAAATAAGGTGAAAGAAAGTGACGACATCTTTTGTTTACACTAGTTTTCCGATGTTTATAAGCGAATATCTCCTTCGATTTTGGACTGTTAGCCTTTACAATTACTCATTGGTTAAGTAATCATTCTCGTCGAACATAGGATAAGTGTTTATATTATGATTTATTCATATAATGATAGAAAATTATCAAAATGTACGGACCTTCCATATGCTGCAGTGTTGTTTCTCGATTCAGCAAACTTCAATACCGGAATGGGTACACTTCCGTTCAGACACTGTGAGGTATGACAGCTGCCATTTTAGCCGGGGCGGAAGTGCGTAATAATGTATTGGTACCCGACTCTACAACGTAACGCTGATTTGAGTAGATACCATTATTGAATTCTATTTTAGTTTGATTCCCTGCAATGACAGTTGCGAATGCAGATGTGACGGTAAACAGTCTATGAAATACAGGAAAATTACGCATTTCCGCCCCGGCTAAAATGGCAGCTGTCATATTGTTTGTTGACAACATGTTCGACTTTTTGGGGGAGGCTTTTTAGAACTTCTCAAGTAGTTCTTCGGATAGCTTGTGTCTTTGGTCAGACTATTTTACAGAGCTTTTCTTGATAGCAACCTGGAACCTATACCTCAAGTTAAACTTCCTTATATGCTAATTGGTGCACAATGTGTCCTTTGATTAATGTATTCGTATCAATAATGAGATTTGTTTTGTCCTTTCTGGTGTGTAAATCCTAAATACACAGTACATTTTAAAACGCAACACTTGGTATTTTTTCAATTTCCAGAGTGGAATTGAGTTCCTCGTGCAAAATGTGTTTTAACTGAAAGAAGTAGAGCAAATCGTATGCAGCTGTTTATCGCCATATGTTAACCTTTGGGACAAAGAGACGTGTGTACAAATATAAAATACAATCTCGATTTGAACAAAAAAACAAAAAAACAGCGGACTAAATATAATCGAAAATGTTACGTTTTTAAATGTACTGAGTATATATTTTTCGTCAAAGGTTAATGTATTTAAGAAAACTACCACATACGTTCTACTTTCTTGATGTGTTGGTATTTCAATTTAAATGTATACATTCAATTAACAATTATATAGGTCGTCATTCGAATTTCAGTGGTCAAGAATACATACATTGTTTTATACTATATACGTTATACTGTATGTATGTGTTGGTTTTCAGTTGTATGCATTCAATTTCAAATTATGCAGGCTGTCATTCGAATTTCAGTGGTCCAAAATATATACATAGAGGATATTTGTTGTTTTGGAGTGAATAACATATTTTATTTCATCGAGAAGTGAGAAAACTTTATATAAAAGTTTTCTGACTTCGAGATGAAATAAAGTATGTTATTCACGACAAAAAAACACATTTTCTTTTTATTTTATGATTTTACAAACAATTATTTAAGCAATTTCAGTAACTAAACCGTTTTACAAACCTGGCTACGCGCCCTGTTCACGATGTAACAAAACGTTACATGACGACACTTTTTTTTGAAACCGTTAACGTCATAGTATTAGAAAGAAAATAATTAAATAAACAGTGGATGTAACAGTATAACAGTTGGAATATCTTGTGAGTCGTGTTACTGTGCATGGTTGTTGGTTGTACATTAAAAGAGTAGTCCCGGCAGCTACTGTGGAAATAAAACTCTATATTCCACAGTTTGGAATAACACTTTTATTTCACTGATAAAATAGACACAGTATTTCATTGCTTATCATAAAATAAATTGTTTTATATTAGTGGTCAAGAATAATATTATTTTATATTATATATATATGTATACGAATGCTTTCTTGGTAAGATATACCAAGGCTGTCTTTTATATAAGCCTTTTCATGAGTTCTCATTGCTTGACAACATATACTGGTAAGTATACTTGAGCATTTTTTGTTTTCTGTAGCGAAATACAAAAATGCCATTATTAAATGTTTTTGCTGCTATTTATAATACTAGTATGTGCGTGTGTCTAAGCTGTTCATGAGTGACCATTTAACGTGTATTAACCATATATGCCAAATAGAGTAGCTGTCTCTAACACAAAATGTATTATTATATATCCTAAAATTTAAGCGTTTTTATGCCGTCGAAGCAGTGACTAGTGATTAAAATTTCTAGTTTTGACCATTCTGATGGGAAATGTGTTGCAATAGTTCATTCCGTAACCGTGCAATAGTTCATTCCGTAACCGTGCAATAGTTCATTCCGCAACCGTGAAATAGTTCATTCCGTAACCGTGCAATAGTTCATTCCGCAATCGTGCAATAGTACATTTAGCGTGCGATAGTTTATCTGTGTCACTGACACGTCTTTTTAAAAAAAAAGAAACAGCAAAGAGCCATGTGACCGTGCAATAGTTTATCCCGTAACCGTGCAATAGTACATTAATACTAGCGTGCAACAGTTCTGACGTCTGTGTCACTGACGCGCCTTTTTTTAAAAACAGCAAAGAGTCATGTACCATGACCAATATATCGTCTGCATATATATATCGTATGTCTAATCAACTTAAATCAACAGAATAAAGCAAATATTTAATTCCTTATATTTTATGATATATAATAAACCAACTAGATCTATTTAATTCCTTAGAAATAAATGGATTAAAACTATTTATAGTCGGGGAGTGGCTACTGATCCTTACAAGGTCACTGGGCTACAAACGAAAAATGTCTAGTTTTACATATGTGCCACATAACGTATTCCACATCAGTAATATATATATAAGTAACACATGTGTAATACATTGAAAATAAGTTTTACTAAATAATATTAAAACTTAAAACAGATTCTTTAACTACTGTCTACAATATTCTACCATATTATATAATTCTATATGTATCACTCCTTGGCGGAGGCATGTAAATGGAACACTTCAGCATTCATCTCAACTCCCTCTGAGGGTGGTGTCCCAAGATAAACTAATTTCTTGCATACCGGGTAAGGCTTTCCACGTTTTACATTGGGGATGGAATATAAGAATCTTTCATGGATATCCGGTGTAGACAGGGAATTCCAACCCCTCGGTAAAAGTGTTTTTATCGGAACCGAGGCTCTAGAGCTGATTTTCCGATTAAAACACTTATACCGAGGACTGGAATTTCCTATCTTAACCTAATACCCATGATAGATTCTTATACTCTTTATGGGTAAAGATAAAAGTCACGTGCGCACCAACATCCGGTATGCAGGAAAACATGCAAAACGTTAGTAGCTGGCGGTGTCAACGCACAACATGTCTCTGATATCCAAGAAAAAAAATCTATCATGGGTATTTGGTTCAGAAAGGGAATGTCAACCCGAGGTTCCGATAAAAACTACTCCTAACACTACTGCATTTAAGCATGCTAAACTTCAAACACTAATCGGCGTTATCAAACTTCGTTCGCTGCACTAGGAAACACATTTTGCTGCAGTATAAAACATCATTATGATGTACCCAGATATCCTATCTTCTAACAGGAATTAGTAGAGATGGGAGACTAAAAGAGGTAGAGAAGTTTCGTTCTGTTTATTCAGAAGATGTCTGACATGAATCGACAACGTACAGTAAACTCTTTTCGTAAAGGCGAAAAGGCCGTTCGAGTTCTTACCTCCAACAAGAGGTGCATTGGAATTGCACAAATATCGAAATGCACAAATATCGAAGTGCACAAATATAGAAATGCACAAATATCGAAATGCACAAATATCGAAGTGCACAAATATCGAAATGCACAAATATCGAAATGCAGCACAAATATCGAAATGCACAAATATCGAAATG
This sequence comes from Cyrtodaria siliqua, assembly GCA_037043455.1. Lineage (NCBI taxonomy): Eukaryota > Metazoa > Mollusca > Bivalvia > Adapedonta > Hiatellidae > Cyrtodaria > Cyrtodaria siliqua. The sequence continues at coordinate 60,081 of JAWPHD010012238.1, forward strand.
CAGTGCAAATATCGAAAAGCACAAATATCGATTCAACATCTGGATAGTTGCCATCCCTGCCAGTGACACCAGCAACAACACTGGGATGACACACCAGCAACAACACTGGGATGACACACCAGCAACAACACTGGGATGACACACCAGCAACAACACTGGGATGACACACCAGCAACAACACTGGGATGACACACCAGCAACAACACTGGGATGACACACCAGCAACAACACTGGGATGACACACCAGCAACATCACTGGGATGGCACACCAGCAACAACACTGGGATGACACACCAGCAACAACACTGGGAAGACACACCAGCAACAACACTGGGATGACACACCAGCAACAACACTGGGATGACACACCAGCAACATCACTTGGATGGCACACCAGCAACAACACTGGGATGGCACACCAGCAACAACACTGGGATGACACACCAGCAACAACACTGGGATGACACACCAGCAACATCACTGGGATGGCACACCAGCAACAACACTGGGATGGCACACCAGCAACATCACTGGGATGACACACCAGCAACAACACTGGGATGACACACCAGCAACAACACTGGGATGACACACCAGCAACATCACTGGGATGACACACCAGCAACATCACTGGGATGACACACCAGCAACATCACTGGGATGACACACCAGCAACAACACTGGGATGACACACCAGCAACATCACTGGGATGGCACACCAGCAACAACACTGGGATGACACACCAGCAACAACACTGGGATGACACACCAGCAACAACACTGGGATGACACACCAGCAACAACACTGGGATGGCACACCAGCAACAACACTGGGATGACACACCAGCACCAACACTGGGATGACACACCAGCAACAACACTGGGATGACACACCAGCAACAACACTGGGATGGCACACCAGCAACAACACTGGGATGGCACACCAGCAACAACACTGGGATGACACACCAGCAACAACACTGGGATGACGCACCAGCAACAACACTGGGATGACACACCAGCAACATCACTGGGATGACACACCAGCAACAACACTGGGATGGCACACCAGCAACAACACTGGGATGACACACCAGCAACATCACTGGGATGACACACCAGCAACATCACTGGGATGACACACCAGCAACAACACTGGGATGACACACCAGCAACATCACTGGGATGACACACCAGCAACATCACTGGGATGGCACACCAGCAACAACACTGGGATGACACACCAGCAACATCACTGGGATGACACACCAGCAACAACACTGGGATGACACACCAGCAACATCACTGGGATGGCACACCAGCAACAACACTGGGATGACACACCAGCAACAACACTGGGATGACACACCAGCAACATCACTGGGATGGCACACCAGCAACAACACTGGGATGGCACACCAGCAACAACACTGGGATGACACACCAGCAACATCACTTGGATGACACACCAGCAACAACACTGGGATGACACACCAGCAACAACACTGGGATGACAAGCAAGTTGAAATGAATTGGAAATATATGTAGCGTGGACACGACTACCGCCAGATCCATGCTTAGAGAAAGTTCAGCACTGTTCGTAGCAAATGTTTTAAGCATAATCTAAAACAAACACACATACGATGCAGTTGATTGCGCATATACTGCTGGTTTTTATAGGACGCAGTCATTTGTAATGAGCGAACTAATAATTTGTTCTATACAAGCATTTCTATGAATACTATATATGTGATCATAGTTTCCTCGCATTGCAAATATAATATGTTCTACACCTCGGAGAATATGCAGTTGGTGATTATATTGAGTTTATAAATAGAAACACGAAACTATCAGATGTACCAAAATGTGCCTGGTTTACCACCATTTTAGAAGATGTAAACAATTTGGAGAAACCTTTTAAAAAGCTGGCCAGGGTGTGTTCATTGAAGCTATCAAAAAAACAAGGTTCTTGAAGAAATTACCATTATATGCATTGGCGGAGGAAATAACCAGAAAATAGTTCAGATTGTGATACAAGCTTGATATTTTGCACAGACCTTACAAATATTATACTGAATTTTATAAAAACATGAGCCAATCATTTTCAAGATGGCCGCCAAAATATCTAAGATCGCCGACAAAATATAGTACAAATATAATAGAGCTCTATTATAAGCTAATTTAAAACAATTTTAATATGTTTTGGTAACCAATGTAAAAGCAATACTCATTTTTGCAAATATTTTCGAATAATTACGCAGTTTTATAAAAACACACAAAAAAAAGATTTTACCCCACCCACAAATCAAAACTATGTTCAATCTACGCTTTATATTGTAGTAGTGTTAAGCAGTTTGTGTTTTTATAGCATCGTTTATATTGTGGATACATATGTAATTATATCTAAATGTGTTTATTTACGAACACACATACTAATTTCTTGCTATTGCCAATTAAATAATAACCCCACGCACAAACAAAACCATTGGGAGTTATCATATGAAAGTATACGTTTGACATATCTTAAACTTATGATTATTCAAACAAAAGTATGATCTGCGATATTTTCTTAAATTATGTCATGATTATATTTAGGCCTGCTTAAAAACTTTCACGTTATCATTCTAGTATGACTGGCACTATCATTCTAACTGAAAGGCACAGCTACACAGCGCTGCACAAGCCAAACCAGCACGGTAGCATTTGCAACTGTTACTTGTACAGTTTCTTTTTTTACAACCACATTTCTGCAATTCTTGGCATATAGCTGAAACGCAGGGCAGAGCTGACCAATATGGTTTCCAGTGGCCATCAACTTGTTTCAACCCCATTCAGACGGACTAGGTAGAACCTGGTCTTTAGTAAGTGACTGAGACCATACAAAGCCTGCTTGATAGACGCTTCGAAATGCATGCTGTAATAATGCGGCTTGTGTTGGCGGAATTGCATCATACAAACGCTGCTTTCTAGCAAATAAATTTAGCCTGGCTTCATTTACTTTCCGTGTGCTGCTTGACTTATCATACATAACAGCTGTAAATTCGTCCAAAACAGTCATATCTGATTCATCAATACTGTTAGGCATATTGCTGAGGTTAACAAAGGTTTCTGTTGCAGTTTCAAGAATATTCCATGTTTGCCATGCAGACTTTTCCCCTTTTCCGTGGAAGGCTGACACGGTATCACAACCTGTAAAGACATGGACGAATGGAAGTGCTGCTGCCTTTGGACCTAACTGCATCACGATGTCATGTATCGATAGCCATTTGAAATCCTTTCCTCTTCCATAGGCGATCCAGAGTTTGTCTATACCAAGATCCTTGAACGAAGACACTGCAATGAAACCACATCCGTGTCAGTGCTGGAAATTATAATTTCCTTACATCCATTCTTGGATGCATGTTTTGCATGGACAAATATGCGCGTGTCAGCCTATTCGTGATTGCAGGGTGCAAGGGCTGCTTTCTCCATAGGTACATTACAAATAATATCCTCATCTGCTGTAACGACAATTGTGTTGGCACCGGGAAACATGCCTACAATTGATTCTGCGATAAGTAAAAACAGTTCAGTTCAGTTTTGTTTGCATCTATTTGTAAAAAGTTGTGCCAGTTAGTCGGCACTTTCCTTGAACCTGAAACCTTTGTCCTAACACCTGACCCTCGTGTAGTCCTTGTATCACTTTTCAAACTATCCCTCAGATATCGGTAAAACGACGTCGATCCTTTTGTTTTTTCGACAGTACGCCTCAAAAGTTGGTTTCAATATTTCTTAAATATAAGCGTTACATGTCTTCGCAGTTGCAGGTGTACTTGCATTGACCAAAGCTGCTCCATCGATAATCATAACATCGCCTGCTGGCTCTTCACTGGCGTTAGGTGACAGTTTTTCAAGAACAAGAGTGAGCTGTTACTTAGTTCCTGCATTTAATTTTCCTTGTGACGCCAGGGAAAGTGGGATTGATTGATTTTCATGCTCGAAAAACTCTCCAAGATCGCTCTGTCGATTTTGACAAGAAATAAAAAGTCGAGAAAAGAGATTGCAGTCATTTTCCATAGATACAACTTTTGATGTTTCTTCTTTTCATCTGACCTTGGTTTTCTGCTGAACAAAAACACTTGTTCTTCTTGATTGGGAGATAAAACTGTGCAGCTTTATCGGTCTCCGTATCGTCTGTGAGACATAAAAGTAAGTTATGATATTGTGTTGAGCCCAAAGTCCTTAAAGATACATAGCATTCTGCTACTCGCTTATCTAATGCCTCTTTCGTATCAATATTGAAAAGGTCTTCGGATTCGTCAATGAATTGATCTCCTAATTCCATAAATGCATTCTCTAGTTTTTTCGTTTGGATGTTGAAGTTTGTTTGGTATACTTTTGAATCTAATTTATGTTGATCCTGCTTTTCGTTTTCATGGTCACCACAGGCAGTCTCAAACTATGCTAGAAGGCGACACATTTCTGGTTCAGAAACCATCTATCTCCTTAAAGCAGATGGATCCTCTGTCAGTCCTATTGCCCCACCATCTCCCTTTACTTGTGCATTGTTTTGCTCATGCGCCTGGTCAATAGCTATCGCTGAAACATTCTTTTCGTTTTATGCACTGCAAAATTACCCTTCATGAATTCAGCTGCGATCATTGGATGATTCTCTTCTAAACTGAGCATGTCGATTAAATGAACTGGAAGCCATCTCGCATAGTTGATATGATCAAGAGCAAACAGATACAGGATAAGTTCTGAAATGCACTCCTTGTACAACTGACAATTTGTCTCTCTGTATGAGCGAACAAAGGCCAGAATAAGTATTTCAAGATCCAGAACTTGATTCCAAAACTGAAATTGTGGACATTTCCTTTCCTTCTCCTTTGACCATTCTTCAAATGATATCAAACTACTACTTTCATCACCATTAGTTGGACTGTCATAATCATCTCTTTTTAGTTTGTATAGGGCACATGCAGTTATTTGATGCGCTTGAAGAGTCTTTGAAACATTTGAAGCAAATATAAATGAATCCGCTGTACCATGTGATGCGACACCAGCTTCAAAGAGCAAAGTTATCCAGCCACTGTCTTTCAAAATATCACCTAGGACCTTCAAAATTGCCATTTCGATGTGCAACCCTCCCATTATGATAACAAATTTGTCTTTTCCATAACATTCTAGCCATTGTCACTGAATCTTTTTCGCCAAAACAAACAGTGGAAGGTCTGCTGTTAGTACCGGCGTTTGTCCAGGATTTAGGAAAGCTACCGCCTCCTTTACCTTATCCATAGAATGTTTTATTGTTGCTACGGAGTGAGCTTGTTCTTCGAATAATGGCAATAATGCTGATATAATTACTTCAAAGGGTGGTGCCCGCTTTGCGTTTGAATGATATGCCGGTGTACACATGTAGGCCAAGAAACTGCATCTATTGCATCCGTAGTAAGAGAAACCTTAAAAAGCCATTCAAATTCAAACGTGATATGTTTGTTAAGATTTTCACAATCAAAAGTTGGTAAAGTTGGAATTTTAGGTGGGAGAGGATTTGAATCGGTCGAATGGTTGCGTACGTTTCCGGTAAAGCTGGTATTCTAGAGGACTTTGGTTTCTCTCCAATAATGAGAGGCAGTTGTTTTTCTCCCTGAACTGTTTCGGAAGGATGCTGAAACAATGATATTCCAGTACCATGAAAGGAAGATTTTGCGGTTGTCGAGCTAGGATTGTGGACAATATTATCTACCGCAGCTGTTGTGAATATGCCATGGCCATATTGAAAGAGCACATCAATCAATTGCTTCTTTCGTGTTTTGACAAAAATGAGAAGACCTATTCAGATTGCAAAAGGTGTTTCTCTCTCTCTAGAATGTCTATGATAAGCTGCAGATTCTGAACTTATTGTGGCAGTTATATTAAAGAATTTGAGCTATTGCAAGTGCTGACTGAATTGTACACTTCAATTTGTGACTTTATGTCAGGACCATAAGCTATCATACGAACTAACTCTAAGAGAGGTTTTAATGGGATGACAGTAGGGTAAGTGTGAGGTTTGGTGCACCCTAGAACCGGTTCAAACCACCAGTGGCCTTTGTTGCCACTGACCGTTCCAAGGCGGTAGGCCTATTGTCAACCCTTTTGTGTTTGTGATGTCGTTTGCATTTTTTATTACTTTTGCCTTCTCGTTTGTCTGTTTGCGTGTTTGTTTTTGTGTTTTTTGGTTGACTGTCGTCCTTGAATGCTGCTTTCCCTGTCCGATATTTGTATCTTTCTTTAGGTATTGAATCTTCCTGACATTTGGCATCAAAACTTCCAATGAATTTTGTATTGTGTTGCATCATTTCAGTTCGTATCATTTCAGCTGTTTTGGCAATATGAAAGGAAGCATATGTACATGCTGCAAATAAAGCAGGGCCTATGTCTTTTTCAACTGCTAACAAGACCTCAAGGCCTTTCTGATGTGCTTGCAGTTCAAGAATGTGGCCGAGTATTCTTTTCTTCAGCCTTGTGACGTTAACTTTGTCTACTTCTGACCCGAATTGCTTTAGTCTTTCAACGTGCATATCAGCAAGATCCGACAGTTTAAAAAGAACGCTTTCAGTTGATGTTTGTTGCGTTTCAATTATACACGTTATTAGTTCGGCAAATGCAATATTATCTTACATACTTGTCGAGGAAGATTCTGATTTAGTGTTAAGAACTTTCCTTTCTCTGTTGTATAGAGCAAATGGTACTTGAATTATTGGGCAACAGCATCACCTGAACTTAGTTTAGCAATTAAAGGTTTGTCCTGAATATTCTTAACACATTCATTAAGCCGATAATTTAATTGCATTGACATAGCTTACCTCAGCTCATTTTTTGGCATGAGTTTATCACAAAGGAAACACTGTGCATTATCTGAGTCTTTGATCGTGCCTTTATTCCTATCTAGGGACAAACGAGTCGATTTACTTGAACTTGGACTCGAACCATCAAAGGTACTATCTGCTTTTCGTTTCTGGGAACGTTTCAATTTATTAGAACTAAACAAAAGACGGCATGTGTGGTGATACTGTGCTTTTTGTTTTCGAAAGCGTTATTTCTACGCCATCCCCCTCGTCCAAACGCTTTTGATCTAATGGTATGGGTAACGTGTTTAGCTCACTGAACAGTGCAATATTTGTAGCTAAGGTCTTATAGCTGTCTGAATTAGTCTTATATAACGGAGGGTACATCAAACTATCGGAGATATCCTTCTGACACAAGAAACATTTACTCCTGTTGCCCGCGTAGCACCAGAAGGACTGGTTAATTTCAGATAAGTTGCCATATTTTGTAACAAATCTGTGTTGTTGTTGTTTTTAAGAAAGGTCGAATTCAAGATACATGGACTTAGAATGAAGACCTGCTCTGCAATGAGCGAATGTACTATTACCAGCGTCATTAAAGTACGCCGACATATTGTTTCACACACATGCCACGTATCTAATGGATTGTTCTTGTTGCTTTTTTTAAAAAGTGTTGTGTAAACAGAAGAGACAACTTATTAAACATACCTAAGATATACGTACAGCCTCATTCATACCCAAAAATAGCATTGCCAATTAATGCTAAACGTAAGATTTAAAAGCGTAACATAAAGAAAATACGAAACTGTACAATTCTTGTGCATTGGAGTACGACGACATATTGTTTCAATTAATATCCATTAAGACATTATGAATGAAATATTCTGTAAGTTTCGTGTTTGTTTTGAAAATGATATTTCAGTATAATACAATTAAGATAAGGAAAGACCACCTATGTAAACTGCGTCCTTTTTATTTCGTTAAACTATGGTATATCTAGAGTTTACAAAAACACAGTATACAATAACGTTTTAATTTGATATGGAAGCAATATTTTGAAAATGTTCAACCATATTGGCGGCCATTTTGAAATAGTTGATCTTGAAATAATGTGAAATTGGCGTGGATTAGCTTTCTGACATGATCAGTACACCCTAAGAAATCATTCTGCCAACTTTCATGATTGTATCACGGTTTGAACTGCATACTAGTTTTATATGGATGCATTATTTTGATGTTTTTCAACCATTTTGGTGGCCATTTTGAAATAGGTGACCATCTTGAAATAATGTGAAATTGGCATGGCACAGGTTCCTGACATGATCAGTGTACTCTAAGGAATCATTCTGCCAACTTTCATGCTTGTATCACGGTTTGAATTGCATAATATTTATATATGGATGCATTATTTTGAAATTTTCCAACCATTTTTGCGGCCATTTTGAAATAGGTGATCATCTTGAAATAATGTGAAACTGGCGTGGCTCAGGTTCCTGAAATGATCAGTACAACCTAAAGAATCATTCTGCCAACTGTCATGCTTGAATCACGGTTTGAACTGCATAATATGTTTATATAATGCATTATTTTGAAAAATTTCAACCATTTTGACGACCATTTTGAAATAGGTGACCATCTTGAAATAATTTGAAATTGGCGGGCTCAGGTTCATGACATGATCAGTACACCCCAAGGAATCATTCAGCCAACTTTCATGCTTGTATCACGATAGAACTAGTTTGCCAAATATCTCAGTTATTTCCTCCGCTACATGGGGAAAATCTTTTTTCTTTATTCATTAACGCTTGAAATAAAATGAGAATACTTTTTAAAATGCTGGCAGGTATGTAAAATGTACCTAGCAAAAGAGCAATGTGTTTCAAGAGAAATGACACTCTTATGCTTGGGGGAAATCTTTTTTTATTCAGTGTCATCGAAATAATGCGAACATTGCAGTTTTTGCATGTTTTGTGAGAAGTAGTGGGAAAGTTGTATAGAAAATAATTGTTGGTACTTTTATTTGGTTTGCAATGTAAAGATCTTCTCTGAAATTATGGTCCCAATTATTGTGCGATTTATATTTGCTGAAGGATTTAGGATGACTTTCCCTAGGTTTTATTATTGAGAAACGGACACTTCGCAGCATAGTGTCCTCTAGGCTAAATTACCATTTAATATTTGGATACCAAGCTCATGCAATCTATGTTCCAAATGTTGTTTTTGTAATGTTTAAGCATATGTTAAACATGATGTCATATTTGTTGATAGACATTTTTCAGTTCAAGTAACATTTTTAATGAAGACAGTAAAATGTAACACAGTAAGATTCAGCAGACTTTGAACCTTTATTGGTAGACATTGCACAACTATATAGTTTGCATTTTGTAACACCATAAAATAAACAGCGTATACCTTTTTGAATTGGTTTATATAAGTTAGTTACAACGGCAATTTTAAGGCCTGTTTTACAAGTATATTTACTTAAATTAGTTGACACATTTACACTCATTTGATACTGTCTTTTGAAAACAAATAACTAGAGTTTAATTTTTCAAATAAACTCCACTTTTCGAGGAGGCGGAGCTACTGCACACTCATCTAGCGTATCTCTATAGAAAACGGCTAATCCCCTGTCTGAATTTCAAAATACATTATTTTACCACTATCATACTTCCAAGTTACTTTTGGTACGACAGAGACGGGAAAAGAATGTAGATATAATAATTGGTTCACTTTTTTTTGGAGTTAAAACCGCATACACGCCGAAAAAAATGCAAACGAATTCTTCAGCAGCAGACCGTTCTCGAAAAACACAACAAAACGACGAAATACAGTTATGGAACTTTTATTGATTTTTATGCCATGTTCATGGTTTTGAAATAAATTAATAAATTAAGTTTGCACCCGGCTCTCACCACATATCAGGCACACATCGACACCATGATATCTGAAAATATACATAAACAAAAATATAGAACATGGTGATTTATTGATATATTAATCGACTTATTTTTTCTTTTTTTATCTTTTTACGGAGGAAGCCATATGAAAAAGGTTTCAGAAAAGGAGATGTTTTTATAGTTTGTAATGTACGCGTTGCAGTGCCAGTAGCAATCTTTACCAAGGAGCGTATGACCGTTTTTCATTGTTTACATATTTAGTTGAAACATATTTTCTAAACATCTACAACAAAACAAGTTTTTACAAATTATAATAATCACTCTCGAGAGCTTCATGTGAAGAACCAGTACTAATCAATGTGTATTAATTTTCTTGCTCAAGGATAATACCATGGCCACGTCGAGGATCAAACCCATGTATGTTTTACATATAGCACCATGTGAGATTATCGATAGGAACCCGCAGTTAAGCTTTTATTTTTTCAGTATTAGCGGCCATCTTGGTTGACCAGCGGCAATGAACAACAATGCCAGTCAAGGTACATATCGCTCGGAAAGTGTCTTCAGAGAAGAATTTATGTTTACATATTTCAATATAACGCTCTTTAAGTCTCCTTTACCGCGGTGGCCATCTTGAATACCGGACACTACTGGACACCGACGATACATATGCACTTATATAGATTAATCAAACGAAAGAACATGAAGCTTCAGTAAAATGGGTAATCCGATTTTCGCATGATATGACATTTGAACAGACGACGACGGACGCACGTCAAACAAATGACGACGGTGTTCTAAAGACGCACGAAATATCATCGTTCAAAAGTCGACTGATCTCTGAGCTTCAAAATAAAGAAGTCTTATACAACATAGTGTCATCATTGTTGTCAACTCATTTAAAGGTTAAAGCATGTCCAAAGAAACTGAAAGGTTTTCAAAGAAAATATTTTAAATTATATTTGCTATACGCTTCAATATATACCTGATCGCTCTACTTCTTGCTATTCCAGCGGTTGTTGTTAAAGTCATCGTTGCCGTTGAAGTTCAAGCCATTGTCATTATTCCATCCGTTGTTGAAGTCATCGTTGCCGTTGAAGTTCAAACCATTGTCGTTATTCCATCCGTTGTTGAAGTCATTGTTGTTGTTGAAGTTCAAGCCATTGTCGTTATTCCATCCGTTGTTGAAGTCATCGTTGCCGTTGAAGTTGAAACCATTGTCGTTATTCCAACCATTGTTGTCGTTATTCCATCCGTTGTTGTTAACGTCATTGTTGTTGTTGAAATTCAAGCCATTGTCGTTATTCCAACCATTGTTGTTGTCGTTCCAGAATTGGCTGGTGTGTCCATGTGGACCAACATTGTTGACGATTCCAAAACCATCATCAAATCCGTTGTTATTGAAACTGTTTTCAAATCCGTCGTCGAATCTTTCATATAAAACAAAATACACCGATTAATTTTAATCTGAAAGGAAATGAAGGCATATATTCAAACTATCTTTATTATTGAGAGCTCTGAAAAACGTGGGAAAAGACGTCATAGTTGGTTTATAAACAAATAAGATATGACCATTTGAAGGTTGTTCTAAACCGCATAAGGCAAAAGTGAATAAAAAAATTATACAAATCGAACAGGAAAAATAGCATTCAAGGACGACAGTAAACCACAAACACACAAAGAAACAAAGAACAACTATATAGAAAGATGAATAAATAGCAAGATAAGACATCACAAACACACAAGTGTTGAAATAGGGATACCGCCTTGGAACGGTCAGTGGCAAAAAAAGCCGCTGGGGGAAGCCGCCGTTTTGAGAATTGAGCACCATGACATCATATTTCTAAATTACCATACATTGAACATATCGTTTATAGCAAAGGAAATCGCTGCAAATTATTGCAATATCCTTAACTGGTCATGAATGCATTATTATACTTTAGTATATTTATTTTTCATACTGTTGCTGTGATTTTCTTTTCTTATATCAGTTAGTAAAAACAGGTGGTGAAAAAACCGTTCCCCTACCAGAGTCTCCCATTTACCGTACCAGCGTTCTACCAAGTGAGCTATCGAAGACATACGGTTAGGACTCGATTATTCACCATTTACCTGTACCCGGTTAGGTAGTTACATACATCCCCTCCAGAGTGAAATTCGTCCCTGAATTTCTAATTATACAGGATATAAGAAGTGGTGGAAAAAAAAGCTTGCCAAAACCAGGACTCGTACCCATGGTCTCTGGTTTACCGTACCAGCTCTGTACCACCTGAGCTATCGAGGACATCAGTTATTACCACTTATACATGTACCCGGTAACATACATATTCTAAAGTGAAATAATGCATTAAATGACCAGTTCAGGATTTTGCATTCCTTAGCAGAAATTTTCTTTGCTACAAACGACAGTGTTATCAATATGCCATATATGATAATTTAGAAATATTAGTCATAGTTCTCAAAATCATTTTTTAGAAAAACCTTCACAGGTCATACTTTCTTTGTTTATCTTCAGATTTTGATAATTCTTTCACCTTTTCCAAAGTTTTTTATGGCTATATGCCTACATTCCATTAAAACTGTAAACAAAACATGTATATGTAATATAAATAAAATTAAATAATCTTACAAATATAATGTTTATATTAAGTGTGCAGTTTACATATTATACTGGTTTAAAAAACGAGTTTGTTACATTAAAAGTAAAAAAAATCAAGATTGTTTACATTATTAAACCCTAAAAAGAAAGAAAGAAAATGAAAACGTATTAAGGGTAATCTGTTTATACCCAGCGAATGCTCCGTATGGACCTTGGAGTCCACGACCTTCGAATCTGCCATCATCGAAGACATCGTCACCCCCGAATCCCTCAAAGCCTCCTCCAATTCCGCCGAAACTGGCCACACCTCCGAAACCACCTCCTCCGATACCTCCGAAATCACCTCCTCCGATACCTCCGAAATCACCTCCTCCGATACCTCCGAAACCACCTCCTCCGATACCTCCGTAACCACCGCCTCCCATACCTCCATAACCACCCACTAAACCTCCCTCGAAGCCTCCGTGTCCACCGCCAACTTTAGGATGGATCTTGCAACCCGGACCTCCGAATCCTACAAAAGGGAATTAAAAATAAGGACAACTAAGAACATGAACTATCTCGAACCTAAATATGACTATTCGCTGTTTGTTTGAATGGTGGCACTGACTTCAGTTTAAGCACATGTTATGCCATATATGACGGTCGATATTTTGTAGTGAGGCAGACCACCACATATTTCTGAGTAAAACCAGTACTGTATACCTCCCGCCATCCGTAAGAATCGTCACTTGTTCACATAAAAGTTAAGCTTTCTGTGGGATTCGAACCCACAGCGGTTACAGGCGAGAAGGTTTGCAACGCAACATCCGTTAGCCTCTCGACCACGGAGCGCTTAGACTATTTTACTGACGGTAAAGAATATAAAAATCGTTCATGGGAATCCGGTGAAGATTGGGAATTCCAACACGAGGTGTAATTGTTTTTATCGGAACCGGGGCTTTGCCGAGTTATACTGAGGGTTGGAATTTCCCTATCTGGACCGGTTACCCATTCTGCGAGTCAACATCGTCAACGACTAATGATTTGCATGTTTATTCAGCTGCCCAAGGCAGCTGACACTTATATGGGTTTTATATCTGTCTATGGTTAACAGACTGTGACGTATGTAAGTGGCGATTCTGAGAAACTTGAATGGTATAAACACATATTTTGTAATGTTGAAAGGTCACCATTTCACTTGCTCTTATGACGTTTTCGAAAACCAGTCTACTGAAAATGGAGCATGTAATCATTATTATTATTATTATTATTATTATTATTATACGTATATTAGCGCAGAAACCTCCACAAGCCTCTATAGTGTAGTTGGTTGAGGCGTCGTGTTAGGTAGGTAGTGTTCAAACCTCCTGATTTCCTTTTTTATTATTATTATTATTATTAACAGTCTATTAAATCATTTTAGAATTATTTTATTTTTAGAATTTTGTGATTCTTGGTTTCAAGAAACTCATTACTCAATGAGTGATACAGTCTTAATCTGTTTCTCAAAGCAATTAAAAGGCTCATTCAGTTCTGTGAACACACTGAGTTGAATCATAATAGCATGACGTGACATCATAATAGCATGACGTGATGTCATAATACCAGGGTGTGATGTCATGATACCAGAAAGTGATATCACGATAGAAGCAACCAAATGAAAATATGAATGAAACATTCCGATTGGTTCAGTGATAAAAACTGGACCAATGAAACCAGTTAATTACATTCTCAGAACACATTGAGGTTTTACTGGACATTGAGTAATAAGTTTCTTGAAACCCAGAAACACAAAATTCTAATAATAAAATAATTCTAAAATGATTTAATATACTGTTTATTATGGTTTTCGTTTTGCTGATGGTAAGTTAGCAACAGTTCCTTTACATTTTTCACTTTCATAACACAATCTTATAATTACACATGGTAACAGTAAACAGTTTATATATGTTGTAATGCACACTCTAACGTACACGTAACCATGCGAACAATTGTATTACTGTGCTGATGTGTACTTCTAGCAGGTCGTGTTACAATGGTGAATTGTAATCAATATGTAAGACTTGTCAAGGTATTTGAACAGAAAGAAGCGAGGTCGCCCACATTGATTTAAAATGCTTGGTAGGAAGAACTGATCGTAAAAATCGGGAAGAATGTAAGAAAAAACGGTCGTGGCGTGTTTATGTTTCCTTGACAATATTTATCTTTTTCAATATTAGTTTAACACCCGGGACTTGATATATTATTATGTTAACTTCTTGTCTCTCGGCAGCTATTTTAAGCTTGCGTAAAACCTTGCTTGTTATACTCTTATATGGCTTTCATAATTGCACATGGTAAGGTAGCAATGAACAGGTTCTTTGATATTTTCACTTTGATGACGCAATCTTAGAATTACACAGCAGTGAAAAGTTTATCTTTGCTGTAATGCACTCGATAACGCACAAGCATCCCTTACATGTGAACACTTGTAATTATGTGTACTTCTAACACGTCGTTCTATAATGACATTATGACAAGGAAATACCGCGAAATGTAGCTATAGTCTACGCTCTATATTGAAATTAACATGATGCCAGATGTCCATCATTTTTAGTGTTTACTCTACTGTTTAAACCAATCAGATGGTTCAGAATTTCAAATACTTGCACCATTTATCCATGAAGATTTCACTACCAGCGCTCTTCATGGTTTATAGTGTGACCTATATATAGACTATAGATAACACCTATCGTAAACACTAAGCCCGATAGAGACTATGAAGAGAAATCTTCACCATTAAGAAACCGCGGGTCGGTCGCTACGCTCCCTCTCTTTCGGTTTCCTAATGGTGAAGATTTCTCTTCATAGCCTCTATCCTATACATATAATCCATTTAAGTTCATTTAACCAGTCAATACCAGAGTGGCGAAACCACGTGACTTTTTGATCGATTTCATGGCAAAAAATGTAAGAAAACATGAACGCTAGATTCAGGTTTCTTCATAACTTTCTTAATATTTAACGAATTGTGTTCAAAGCGCACATACCCTTACAATGTGAGCTCTTTCCTCCGCCGCAAAAGGCAATTTGGTTCATTCAGTATTTTCTGAGATTAGCCCTCCCATAATGTATACTGTCATAGATTTCTTTCGTTTCCAAGACTTTGGGAGGGCTAATCTCATAAAACTCTAGATAAGTCGAATAACCTTTTGCGGTGGAGGAAAAAGCTCACATTGGCGGGGTATGTGCACTTTAGCTGAATAAAATTCGATAAATATTAAGAAAGTTATAAATCGAACACCTACCTGAATCGAGCGTTATGTTTGCAATTTTTTGTCGAGAAACCATCAAAAAAAGTCACGTGGTATGACCACCCTGACTCCGATACCTCCGACAAATTAACAACGGTATTATAATAAAACCTATTGTCAATTATACTCCGACATCTACAGTAGGGTGGAGATGTCTAATGTCAAGTATACTCCGACATCTACAGTAGGGCGGAGATGTCTAATGTCAAGTATACTGACATCTACAGTAGGGCGGAGATATCTAATGTCAAGTATACTCCGACATCTACAGTAGGGCGGAGATATCTAATGTCAAGTATACTCCGACATCTACAGTAGGGCGGAGATATCTAATGTCAAGTATACTCCGACATCTACAGTAGGGTGGAGATGTCTAATGTCAAGTATACTCCGACATCTACAGTAGGGCGGAGATGTCTAATGTCAAGTATACTCCGACATCTACAGTAGGGTGGAGATGTCTAATGTCAAGTATACTCCGACATCTACAGTAGGGTGGAGATGTCTAATGTCAAGTATACTCCGACATCTACAGTAGGGCGGAGATGTCTAATGTCAATTATACTCCGACATCTACAGTAGGGCGGAGATGTCTAATGTCAAGTATACTCCGACATCTACAGTAGGGTGGAGATGTCTAATGTCAAGTATACTCCGACATCTACAGTAGGGCGGAGATGTCTAATGTCAAGTATACTCCGACATCTACAGTAGGGCGGAGATGTCTAATGTCAAGTATACTCCGACATCTACAGTAGGGCGGAGATGTCTAATGTCAAGTATACTCCGACATCTACAGTAGGGTGGAGATGTCTAATGTCAAGTATACTCCGACATCTACAGTAGGGCGGAGATGTCTAATGTCAAGTATACTCCGACATCTACAGTAGAGCGGAGATGTCTAATGTCAAGTATACTCCGACATCTACAGTAGGGTGGAGATGTCTAAGTACTGGCGTAATGGTAAGTGTCTTACCATGCAAATACAATCAAGTCACGTATTTTATAATGTATATGTTCAAAAAGCAATATTCAATACTCTGAACTTGAAATTCGATAACAAAGAAGCGATATATTTGATATTACCTTTCCCCATAGGTCCGACTGGCATGGGGCCGAACGACTTCTTTGGGGCGTATGCGGGCTGGGCTGGAAATGCGTGTGACACGGCGGCGCAGCAAAGCGCCAAAGCAATAGCGATCTTCATGGTGTTGATGCTGAAACAATCATTGTCATGGCAAATCCGGATTAGATAATAATAAATAAAATAGTTTTTTTTTATTTGTGTTTTAAATTGTCAGGGAAATAAAAGACGAAGACAACTATCGGTAAGTTTATGTTGCAAGGAGTCATGTTGATAATATATGCCTAAACCATGGTAGGTGAGGATGTGAAATATATCAAATATGTATGAAGCACTAAACTTAGCACCTCAATTTATAAATCCAGTATTATTTTAACTTTAATCTTTCTTTGCATATAATAAAAGAAAAGGTAATGCAAGTTTTCAAAATTCTTCGTTATTCTACCAAATTGTTAAATATATTATTGGTGCAATAGTAGTTAGTAAGATGTAAACATAATTTGCTTTGCACTATTCTAATAATTAATATTAATCGGATTGCAGATATGCAACTTATATAGAACATTAACGGGACGCCCCGAGCTTTAAACAGATCAAGATT
>JAWPHD010012239.1:0-77347 GCA_037043455.1 Cyrtodaria siliqua
ACTTGGCCACGCCCCTTTCCAGGAGTGACCTGAGCCAGAAGTGAAAGGTCCCAAAAATTAAATCACGTCTGATAAATGTTTCAAAATACATTTTCAGATTTGTTAATTAATAAATAACCTCTACTAAATTGAGGGCATTTAATTTTACCAAAAGTATTTTTTAAACATGAAATTGTGAGCTAAACCCCCACTCAAAAACAGGTAAATCTTTACTGCGGTTTTGCATGTAAACAAATATGGCGGCCCCCATGGAAAGTTCTGTAGGGGAAACCTGCTGAATTTTAAATTTTAGCACATTGGACTTGGACTCATCTTGAAAATAAGACGTATCTTTCTGAATTTGCAAATGTGCATGTGACCTTAACCCTTCAATCAAAGGGCAGATAACTTAATTATTTTTTTTGCATTAAATTTGTGTATTTAGGTCAGTCTCAGTGTATGCACTAGACCTTTCAAACATTGCTTATAGTTCTATCTTGGGTAGTACATCGCAACATCTCAAAAAAGCAAACGTGAATGTGATCTTCACCTTCCAAGCAAAGAGCAAGTAAGGAAACATTCTATTTTGACGTAGTTGTCTTGTGTAGAGCTTCTTTTTAGATGTATGGATTTTATCTATGAACTTGACCTACTTATTTGGGAGTGATTTTGTTTTTGTTTTAAAGAATGTCATTTTGTTTTTAAAAGAATGCACATCAGCAAAATGTAAACTCGATTATTTTTAGTTATTAATGTTTACAAACTTCATTTAACAACATTTACCTTTAATTTCTGTGTCTCGTCCCATGACACCTGTGTGGTTGCCGGGGTAGAATACAACCACTGCAAACACACCGTCACATGCAGAGGCCCCCCCCCCCCCCCCCCCACCCAATTCATATTGATTTTGTCATAATTTTTTATCATGATCATTCAAGGTCTTTATCATGACACCGTGGATGCAAGCATGGAAACATGGCTCCATCGTAAATGGAGTGTGTACTGTAGAATTTGCAGCAATTCTGCAGTTCTGTAAGTAACAAGGTTCTAGGCCCATTCTACGTATTTTTTCTTGATGTAAATGGAGGAATGGAGGAATGAGTCTGGCATATTCATTCCTGTTAGGCGCCATATAACCTTTTTTTGTGTTGATGCGCGCGCCTTTAAACCCAATTCAATTCGTCCCGAGATGTGAATTCACTGATTACCTACTAGTCTGGTCATGTGCTGCGTTTATTCACTATATAATCCAATAGTCCGGCATCCATTTACTACATTATCCACTAGTCAGGCATTCATTTACTATAGTATCCACCAGTCAGGCATTCATTGACTATATTATCCACTAGTATTGTCCACTAGTCCTTTAGTGGTGCTGCATTTATTTACTATACTAACCACTAGTCCTTTAGTGGTGCTGCATTTATTCTCTATATTACCCACTAGTCCTTTAGGGGTGCTGCATTTATTTACTATACTATCACTAGTCCTTTAGTGGTGCTGCATTTATTCACTATATTATCCACTAGTCCGGCATTCCATTTACTACACAAATGTGCATGTGACCTTGACCTTGAATTTGAAGCAACTCTGCAGTTCTGTAGGTAACAAGGTTCTAAGCCCATTCTACATATTTTTTCTTGATGATGAGTCTGTCATATTCATTCCTGTTAGGCACCATATAACCTTTCATGTGTTGGTGCGCGCGCCTTTAAACCCAATTCAATTCTATTCATCCCGAGATGTGAATTCACTGATTATCTACTAGTCGGGTCATTTGCTGCGTTTATTCACTATATAATCCAATAGTCAGGCATCCATTTACTACAATAACTATATAAATGTGCCTGCGACCTTGACCTTGTTGGTTGTGGTATCCTAAATATAGCATGGACTTGGCCACGCCCCTTTCCAGGAGTGACCTGAGCCAGAAGTGAAAGGTCCCAAAAATTAATTCACGTCTGATAAATGTTTCAAAATACATTTTCAGATTTGTTAATTAATAAATAACCTCTACTAAATTGAGGGCATTTAATTTTACCAAAAGTATTTTTTAAACATGAAATTGTGAGCTAAACCCCCACTCAAAAACAGGTAAATCTTTACTACAGTTTTGCATGTAAACAAATATGGCGGCCCCCATGGAAAGTTCTGTAGGGGAAACCTGCTGAATTTTAAATTTTAGCACATTGGACTTGGACTCATCTTGAAAATAAGACGTATCTTTCTGAATTTGCAAATGTGCATGTGACCTTGACCCTTCAATCAAAGGGCAGATAACTTAATATTTTTTTTTGCATTAAATTTGTGTATTTAGGTCAGTCTCAGTGTATGCACTAGACCTTTCAAACATTGCTTATAGTTCTATCTTGGGTAGTACATCGCAACATCTCAAAATAGCAAACGTGAATGTGATCTTCACCTCCCAAGCAAAGAGCAGGTAAGGAAACATTCTATTTTGACGTAGTTGTCTTGTGTAGAGCGTCTTTTTAGATGTATGGATTTTATCTATGAACTTGACCTACTTATTTGGGAGTGATTTTGTTTTTGTTTTAAAGAATGTCATTTTGTTTTAAAAGAATGCACATCAGCAAAATGTAAACTCGATTATTTTTAGTTATTAATGTTTACAAACTTCATTTAACAACATTTACCTTTAATTTCTGTGTCTCGTCCCAAGACACCTGTGTGGTTGCCGGGTAGAATACAACCACTGCAAACACACCGTCACATGCAGAGGCCCCCCCCCCCCCCCCCCCCCCCCAATTCATATTGATTTTGTCATAATTTTTTATCATGATCATTCAAGGTCTTTATCATGACACCGTGTATGCAAGCATGGAAACATGGCTCCATCGTAAATGGAGTGTGTACTGTAGAATTTGCAGCAATTCTGCAGTTCTGTAAGTAACAAGGTTCTAGGCCCATTCTACGTATTTTTTCTTGATGTAAATGGAGGAATGGAGGAATGAGTCTGGCATATTCATTCCTGTTAGGCGCCATATAACCTTTTATGTGTTGATGCGCGCGCCTTTAAACCCAATTCAATTCGTCCCGAGATGTGAATTCACTGATTACCTACTAGTCTGGTCATGTGCTGCGTTTATTCACTATATAATCCAATAGTCCGGCATCCATTCAGGCATTCATTTACTATAGTATCCACCAGTCAGGCATTCATTGACTATATTATCCACTAGTATTGTCCACTAGTCCTTTAGTGGTGCTGCATTTATTTACTATACTATCCACTAGTCCTTTACTGGTGCTGCATTTATTCTCTATATTACCCACTGAGTCCTTTAGGGGTGCTGCATTTATTTACTATACTATCACTAGTCCTTTAGTGGTGCTGCATTTATTCACTATATTATCCACTAGTCCGGCATTCCATTTACTACACAAATGTGCATGTGACCTTGACCTTGAATTTGCAGCAACTCTGCAGTTCTGTAGGTAACAAGGTTCTAAGCCCATTCTACATATTTTTTCTTGATGATGAGTCTGTCATATTCATTCCTGTTAGGCGCCATATAACCTTTCATGTGTTGGTGCGCGCGCCTTTAAACCCAATTCAATTCTATTCATCCCGAGATGTGAATTCACTGATTATCTACTAGTCGGGTCATTTGCTGCGTTTATTCACTATATAATCCAATAGTCAGGCATCCATTTACTACAATAACTATATAAATGTGCCTGCGACCTTGACCTTGTTGGTTGTGGTATCCTAAATATAGCATGGACTTGGCCACGCCCCTTTCCAGGAGTGACCTGAGCCAGAAGTGAAAGGTCCCAAAAATTAAATCACATCTGATAAATGTTTCAAAATACATTTTCAGATTTGTTAATTAATAAATAACCTCTACTAAATTGAGGGCATTTAATTTTACCAAAAGTATTTTTTAAACATGAAATTGTGAGCTAAACCCCCACTCAAAAACAGGTAAATCTTTACTGCGGTTTTGCATGTAAACAAATATGGCGGCCCCCATGGAAAGTTCTGTAGGGGAAACCTGCTGAATTTTAAATTTTAGCACATTGGACTTGGACTCATCTTGAAAATAAGACGTATCTTTCTGAATTTGCAAATGTGCATGTGACCTTGACCCTTCAATCAAAGGGCAGATAACTTAATATTTTTTTTTGCATTAAATTTGTGTATTTAGGTCAGTCTCAGTGTATGCACTAGACCTTTCAAACATTGCTTATAGTTCTATCTTGGGTAGTACATCGCAACATCTCAAAAAGCAAACGTGAATGTGATCTTCACCTTCCAAGCAAAGAGCAGGTAAGGAAACATTCTATTTTGACGTAGTTGTCTTGTGTAGAGCGTCTTTTTAGATGTATGGATTTTATCTATGAACTTGACCTACTTATTTGGGAGT
This sequence comes from Cyrtodaria siliqua, assembly GCA_037043455.1. Classification (NCBI taxonomy): domain Eukaryota; kingdom Metazoa; phylum Mollusca; class Bivalvia; order Adapedonta; family Hiatellidae; genus Cyrtodaria; species Cyrtodaria siliqua. The sequence goes on from JAWPHD010012239.1 coordinate 4,368, forward strand.
GATTTTGTTTTTGTTTTAAAGAATGTCATTTTGTTTTTAAAAGAATGCACATCAGCAAAATGTAAACTCGATTATTTTTAGTTATTAATGTTTACAAACTTCATTTAACAACATTTACCTTAATTTCTGTGTCTCGTCCCAAGACACCTGTGTGGTTGCCGGGGTAGAATACAACCACTGCAAACACACCGTCACATGCAGAGGCCCCCCCCCCCCCCCCCCCCCCAACCCCCACCCAATTCATATTGATTTTGTCATAATTTTTTATCATGATCATTCAAGGTCTTTATCATGACACCGTGTATGCAAGCATGGAAACATGGCTCCATCGTAAATGGAGTGTGTACTGTAGAATTTGCAGCAATTCTGCAGTTCTGTAAGTAACAAGGTTCTAGGCCCATTCTACGTATTTTTTCTTGATGTAAATGGAGGAATGGAGGAATGAGTCTGGCATATTCATTCCTGTTAGGCGCCATATAACCTTTTATGTGTTGATGCGCGCGCCTTTAAACCCAATTCAATTCGTCCCGAGATGTGAATTCACTGATTACCTACTAGTCTGGTCATGTGCTGCGTTTATTCACTATATAATCCAATAGTCCGGCATCCATTTACTACATTATCCACTAGTCAGGCATTCATTTACTATAGTATCCACCAGTCAGGCATTCATTGACTATATTATCCACTAGTATTGTCCACTAGTCCTTTAGTGGTGCTGCATTTATTTACTATACTAACCACTAGTCCTTTAGTGGTGCTGCATTTATTCTCTATATTACCCACTAGTCCTTTAGGGGTGCTGCATTTATTTACTATACTATCACTAGTCCTTTAGTGGTGCTGCATTTATTCACTATATTATCCACTAGTCCGGCATTCCATTTACTACACAAATGTGCATGTGACCTTGACCTTGAATTTGAAGCAACTCTGCAGTTCTGTAGGTAACAAGGTTCTAAGCCCATTCTACATATTTTTTCTTGATGAGTCTGTCATATTCATTCCTGTTAGGCGCCATATAACCTTTCATGTGTTGGTGCGCGCGCCTTTAAACCCAATTCAATTCTATTCATCCCGAGATGTGAATTCACTGATTATCTACTAGTCGGGTCATTTGCTGCGTTTATTCACTATATAATCCAATAGTCAGGCATCCATTTACTACAATAACTATATAAATGTGCCTGCGACCTTGACCTTGTTGGTTGTGGTATCCTAAATATAGCATGGACTTGGCCACGCCCCTTTCCAGGAGTGACCTGAGCCAGAAGTGAAAGGTCCCAAAAATTAAATCACGTCTGATAAATGTTTCAAAATACATTTTCAGATTTGTTAATTAATAAATAACCTCTACTAAATTGAGGGCATTTAATTTTACCAAAAGTATTTTTTAAACATGAAATTGTGAGCTAAACCCCCACTCAAAAACAGGTAAATCTTTACTGCGGTTTTGCATGTAAACAAATATGGCGGCCCCCATGGAAAGTTCTGTAGGGGAAACCTGCTGAATTTTAAATTTTAGCACATTGGACTTGGACTCATCTTGAAAATAAGACGTATCTTTCTGAATTTGCAAATGTGCATGTGACCTTGACCCTTCAATCAAAGGGCAGATAACTTAATATTTTTTTTTGCATTAAATTTGTGTATTTAGGTCAGTCTCAGTGTATGCACTAGACCTTTCAAACATTGCTTATAGTTCTATCTTGGGTAGTACATCGCAACATCTCAAAAAAGCAAACGTGAATGTGATCTTCACCTTCCAAGCAAAGAGCAGGTAAGGAAACATTCTATTTTGACGTAGTTGTCTTGTGTAGAGCGTCTTTTTAGATGTATGGATTTTATCTATGAACTTGACCTACTTATTTGGGAGTGATTTTGTTTTTGTTTTAAAGAATGTCATTTTGTTTTTAAAAGAATGCACATCAGCAAAATGTAAACTCGATTATTTTTAGTTATTAATGTTTACAAACTTCATTTAACAACATTTACCTTTAATTTCTGTGTCTCGTCCCATGACACCTGTGTGGTTGCCGGGGTAGAATACAACCACTGCAAACACACCGTCACATGCAGAGGCCCCCCCCCCCCCCCCCACCCAATTCATATTGATTTTGTCATAATTTTTTATCATGATCATTCAAGGTCTTTATCATGACACCGTGGATGCAAGCATGGAAACATGGCTCCATCGTAAATGGAGTGTGTACTGTAGAATTTGCAGCAATTCTGCAGTTCTGTAAGTAACAAGGTTCTAGGCCCATTCTACGTATTTTTTCTTGATGTAAATGGAGGAATGGAGGAATGAGTCTGGCATATTCATTCCTGTTAGGCGCCATATAACCTTTTATGTGTTGATGCGCGCGCCTTTAAACCCAATTCAATTCGTCCCGAGATGTGAATTCACTGATTACCTACTAGTCTGGTCATGTGCTGCGTTTATTCACTATATAATCCAATAGTCCGGCATCCATTTACTACATTATCCACTAGTCAGGCATTCATTTACTATAGTATCCACCAGTCAGGCATTCATTGACTATATTATCCACTAGTATTGTCCACTAGTCCTTTAGTGGTGCTGCATTTATTTACTATACTAACCACTAGTCCTTTAGTGGTGCTGCATTTATTCTCTATATTACCCACTAGTCCTTTAGGGGTGCTGCATTTATTTACTATACTATCACTAGTCCTTTAGTGGTGCTGCATTTATTCACTATATTATCCACTAGTCCGGCATTCCATTTACTACACAAATGTGCATGTGACCTTGACCTTGAATTTGAAGCAACTCTGCAGTTCTGTAGGTAACAAGGTTCTAAGCCCATTCTACATATTTTTTCTTGATGATGAGTCTGTCATATTCATTCCTGTTAGGCACCATATAACCTTTCATGTGTTGGTGCGCGCGCCTTTAAACCCAATTCAATTCTATTCATCCCGAGATGTGAATTCACTGATTATCTACTAGTCGGGTCATTTGCTGCGTTTATTCACTATATAATCCAATAGTCAGGCATCCATTTACTACAATAACTATATAAATGTGCCTGCGACCTTGACCTTGTTGGTTGTGGTATCCTAAATATAGCATGGACTTGGCCACGCCCCTTTCCAGGAGTGACCTGAGCCAGAAGTGAAAGGTCCCAAAAATTAAATCACGTCTGATAAATGTTTCAAAATACATTTTCAGATTTGTTAATTAATAAATAACCTCTACTAAATTGAGGGCATTTAATTTTACCAAAAGTATTTTTTAAACATGAAATTGTGAGCTAAACCCCCACTCAAAAACAGGTAAATCTTTACTGCGGTTTTGCATGTAAACAAATATGGCGGCCCCCATGGAAAGTTCTGTAGGGGAAACCTGCTGAATTTTAAATTTTAGCACATTGGACTTGGACTCATCTTGAAAATAAGACGTATCTTTCTGAATTTGCAAATGTGCATGTGACCTTGACCCTTCAATCAAAGGGCAGATAACTTAATATTTTTTTTTGCATTAAATTTGTGTATTTAGGTCAGTCTCAGTGTATGCACTAGACCTTTCAAACATTGCTTATAGTTCTATCTTGGGTAGTACATCGCAACATCTCAAAAAAGCAAACGTGAATGTGATCTTCACCTCCCAAGCAAAGAGCAGGTAAGGAAACATTCTATTTTGACGTAGTTGTCTTGTGTAGAGCGTCTTTTTAGATGTATGGATTTTATCTATGAACTTGACCTACTTATTTGGGAGTGATTTTGTTTTTGTTTTAAAGAATGTCATTTTGTTTTTAAAAGAATGCACATCAGCAAAATGTAAACTCGATTATTTTTAGTTATTAATGTTTACAAACTTCATTTAACAACATTTACCTTTAATTTCTGTGTCTCGTCCCAAGACACCTGTGTGGTTGCCGGGGTAGAATACAACCACTGCAAACACACCGTCACATGCAGAGGCCCCCCCCCCCCCACCCAATTCATATTGATTTTGTCATAATTTTTTATCATGATCATTCAAGGTCTTTATCATGACACCGTGTATGCAAGCATGGAAACATGGCTCCATCGTAAATGGAGTGTGTACTGTAGAATTTGCAGCAATTCTGCAGTTCTGTAAGTAACAAGGTTCTAGGCCCATTCTACGTATTTTTTCTTGATGTAAATGGAGGAATGGAGGAATGAGTCTGGCATATTCATTCCTGTTAGGCGCCATATAACCTTTTATGTGTTGATGCGCGCGCCTTTAAACCCAATTCAATAGTCCCGAGATGTGAATTCACTGATTACCTACTAGTCTGGTCATGTGCTGCGTTTATTCACTATATAATCCAATAGTCCGGCATCCATTTACTACATTATCCACTAGTCAGGCATTCATTTACTATAGTATCCACCAGTCAGGCATTCATTGACTATATTATCCACTAGTATTGTCCACTAGTCCTTTAGTGGTGCTGCATTTATTTACTATACTATCCACTAGTCCTTTAGTGGTGCTGCATTTATTCTCTATATTACCCACTAGTCCTTTAGGGGTGCTGCATTTATTTACTATACTATCACTAGTCCTTTAGTGGTGCTGCATTTATTCACTATATTATCCACTAGTCCGGCATTCCATTTACTACACAAATGTGCATGTGACCTTGACCTTGAATTTGCAGCAACTCTGCAGTTCTGTAGGTAACAAGGTTCTAAGCCCATTCTACATATTTTTTCTTGATGAGTCTGTCATATTCATTCCTGTTAGGCGCCATATAACCTTTCATGTGTTGGTGCGCGCGCCTTTAAACCCAATTCAATTCTATTCATCCCGAGATGTGAATTCACTGATTATCTACTAGTCGGGTCATTTGCTGCGTTTATTCACTATATAATCCAATAGTCAGGCATCCATTTACTACAATAACTATATAAATGTGCCTGCGACCTTGACCTTGTTGGTTGTGGTATCCTAAATATAGCATGGACTTGGCCACGCCCCTTTCCAGGAGTGACCTGAGCCAGAAGTGAAAGGTCCCAAAAATTAAATCACGTCTGATAAATGTTTCAAAATACATTTTCAGATTTGTTAATTAATAAATAACCTCTACTAAATTGAGGGCATTTAATTTTACCAAAAGTATTTTTTAAACATGAAATTGTGAGCTAAACCCCCACTCAAAAACAGGTAAATCTTTACTGCGGTTTTGCATGTAAACAAATATGGCGGCCCCCATGGAAAGTTCTGTAGGGGAAACCTGCTGAATTTTAAATTTTAGCACATTGGACTTGGACTCATCTTGAAAATAAGACGTATCTTTCTGAATTTGCAAATGTGCATGTGACCTTGACCCTTCAATCAAAGGGCAGATAACTTAATTTTTTTTTTTGCATTAAATTTGTGTATTTAGGTCAGTCTCAGTGTATGCACTAGACCTTTCAAACATTGCTTATAGTTCTATCTTGGGTAGTACATCGCAACATCTCAAAAAAGCAAACGTGAATGTGATCTTCACCTTCCAAGCAAAGAGCAGGTAAGGAAACATTCTATTTTGACGTAGTTGTCTTGTGTAGAGCGTCTTTTTAGATGTATGGATTTTATCTATGAACTTGACCTACTTATTTGGGAGTGATTTTGTTTTTGTTTTAAAGAATGTCATTTTGTTTTTAAAAGAATGCACATCAGCAAAATGTAAACTCGATTATTTTTAGTTATTAATGTTTACAAACTTCATTTAACAACATTTACCTTTAATTTCTGTGTCTCGTCCCATGACACCTGTGTGGTTGCCGGGGTAGAATACAACCACTGCAAACACACCGTCACATGCAGAGGCCCCCCCCCCCCCCCCCACCCAATTCATATTGATTTTGTCATAATTTTTTATCATGATCATTCAAGGTCTTTATCATGACACCGTGGATGCAAGCATGGAAACATGGCTCCATCGTAAATGGAGTGTGTACTGTAGAATTTGCAGCAATTCTGCAGTTCTGTAAGTAACAAGGTTCTAGGCCCATTCTACGTATTTTTTCTTGATGTAAATGGAGGAATGGAGGAATGAGTCTGGCATATTCATTCCTGTTAGGCGCCATATAACCTTTTATGTGTTGATGCGCGCGCCTTTAAACCCAATTCAATTCGTCCCGAGATGTGAATTCACTGATTACCTACTAGTCTGGTCATGTGCTGCGTTTATTCACTATATAATCCAATAGTCCGGCATCCATTTACTACATTATCCACTAGTCAGGCATTCATTTACTATAGTATCCACCAGTCAGGCATTCATTGACTATATTATCCACTAGTATTGTCCACTAGTCCTTTAGTGGTGCTGCATTTATTTACTATACTAACCACTAGTCCTTTAGTGGTGCTGCATTTATTCTCTATATTACCCACTAGTCCTTTAGGGGTGCTGCATTTATTTACTATACTATCACTAGTCCTTTAGTGGTGCTGCATTTATTCACTATATTATCCACTAGTCCGGCATTCCATTTACTACACAAATGTGCATGTGACCTTGACCTTGAATTTGAAGCAACTCTGCAGTTCTGTAGGTAACAAGGTTCTAAGCCCATTCTACATATTTTTTCTTGATGATGAGTCTGTCATATTCATTCCTGTTAGGCACCATATAACCTTTCATGTGTTGGTGCGCGCGCCTTTAAACCCAATTCAATTCTATTCATCCCGAGATGTGAATTCACTGATTATCTACTAGTCGGGTCATTTGCTGCGTTTATTCACTATATAATCCAATAGTCAGGCATCCATTTACTACAATAACTATATAAATGTGCCTGCGACCTTGACCTTGTTGGTTGTGGTATCCTAAATATAGCATGGACTTGGCCACGCCCCTTTCCAGGAGTGACCTGAGCCAGAAGTGAAAGGTCCCAAAAATTAAATCACGTCTGATAAATGTTTCAAAATACATTTTCAGATTTGTTAATTAATAAATAACCTCTACTAAATTGAGGGCATTTAATTTTACCAAAAGTATTTTTTAAACATGAAATTGTGAGCTAAACCCCCACTCAAAAACAGGTAAATCTTTACTGCGGTTTTGCATGTAAACAAATATGGCGGCCCCCATGGAAAGTTCTGTAGGGGAAACCTGCTGAATTTTAAATTTTAGCACATTGGACTTGGACTCATCTTGAAAATAAGACGTATCTTTCTGAATTTGCAAATGTGCATGTGACCTTGACCCTTCAATCAAAGGGCAGATAACTTAATATTTTTTTTTGCATTAAATTTGTGTATTTAGGTCAGTCTCAGTGTATGCACTAGACCTTTCAAACATTGCTTATAGTTCTATCTTGGGTAGTACATCGCAACATCTCAAAAAAGCAAACGTGAATGTGATCTTCACCTCCCAAGCAAAGAGCAGGTAAGGAAACATTCTATTTTGACGTAGTTGTCTTGTGTAGAGCGTCTTTTTAGATGTATGGATTTTATCTATGAACTTGACCTACTTATTTGGGAGTGATTTTGTTTTTGTTTTAAAGAATGTCATTTTGTTTTTAAAAGAATGCACATCAGCAAAATGTAAACTCGATTATTTTTAGTTATTAATGTTTACAAACTTCATTTAACAACATTTACCTTTAATTTCTGTGTCTCGTCCCAAGACACCTGTGTGGTTGCCGGGGTAGAATACAACCACTGCAAACACACCGTCACATGCAGAGGCCCCCCCCCCCCCCACCCAATTCATATTGATTTTGTCATAATTTTTTATCATGATCATTCAAGGTCTTTATCATGACACCGTGTATGCAAGCATGGAAACATGGCTCCATCGTAAATGGAGTGTGTACTGTAGAATTTGCAGCAATTCTGCAGTTCTGTAAGTAACAAGGTTCTAGGCCCATTCTACGTATTTTTTCTTGATGTAAATGGAGGAATGGAGGAATGAGTCTGGCATATTCATTCCTGTTAGGCGCCATATAACCTTTTATGTGTTGATGCGCGCGCCTTTAAACCCAATTCAATAGTCCCGAGATGTGAATTCACTGATTACCTACTAGTCTGGTCATGTGCTGCGTTTATTCACTATATAATCCAATAGTCCGGCATCCATTTACTACATTATCCACTAGTCAGGCATTCATTTACTATAGTATCCACCAGTCAGGCATTCATTGACTATATTATCCACTAGTATTGTCCACTAGTCCTTTAGTGGTGCTGCATTTATTTACTATACTATCCACTAGTCCTTTAGTGGTGCTGCATTTATTCTCTATATTACCCACTAGTCCTTTAGGGGTGCTGCATTTATTTACTATACTATCACTAGTCCTTTAGTGGTGCTGCATTTATTCACTATATTATCCACTAGTCCGGCATTCCATTTACTACACAAATGTGCATGTGACCTTGACCTTGAATTTGCAGCAACTCTGCAGTTCTGTAGGTAACAAGGTTCTAAGCCCATTCTACATATTTTTTCTTGATGATGAGTCTGTCATATTCATTCCTGTTAGGCGCCATATAACCTTTCATGTGTTGGTGCGCGCGCCTTTAAACCCAATTCAATTCTATTCATCCCGAGATGTGAATTCACTGATTATCTACTAGTCGGGTCATTTGCTGCGTTTATTCACTATATAATCCAATAGTCAGGCATCCATTTACTACAATAACTATATAAATGTGCCTGCGACCTTGACCTTGTTGGTTGTGGTATCCTAAATATAGCATGGACTTGGCCACGCCCCTTTCCAGGAGTGACCTGAGCCAGAAGTGAAAGGTCCCAAAAATTAAATCACATCTGATAAATGTTTCAAAATACATTTTCAGATTTGTTAATTAATAAATAACCTCTACTAAATTGAGGGCATTTAATTTTACCAAAAGTATTTTTTAAACATGAAATTGTGAGCTAAACCCCCACTCAAAAACAGGTAAATCTTTACTGCGGTTTTGCATGTAAACAAATATGGCGGCCCCCATGGAAAGTTCTGTAGGGGAAACCTGCTGAATTTTAAATTTTAGCACATTGGACTTGGACTCATCTTGAAAATAAGACGTATCTTTCTGAATTTGCAAATGTGCATGTGACCTTGACCCTTCAATCAAAGGGCAGATAACTTAATATTTTTTTTTGCATTAAATTTGTGTATTTAGGTCAGTCTCAGTGTATGCACTAGACCTTTCAAACATTGCTTATAGTTCTATCTTGGGTAGTACATCGCAACATCTCAAAAAAGCAAACGTGAATGTGATCTTCACCTTCCAAGCAAAGAGCAGGTAAGGAAACATTCTATTTTGACGTAGTTGTCTTGTGTAGAGCGTCTTTTTAGATGTATGGATTTTATCTATGAACTTGACCTACTTATTTGGGAGTGATTTTGTTTTTGTTTTAAAGAATGTCATTTTGTTTTTAAAAGAATGCACATCAGCAAAATGTAAACTCGATTATTTTTAGTTATTAATGTTTACAAACTTCATTTAACAACATTTACCTTTAATTTCTGTGTCTCGTCCCAAGACACCTGTGTGGTTGCCGGGGTAGAATACAACCACTGCAAACACACCGTCACATGCAGAGGCCCCCCCCCCACCCAATTCATATTGATTTTGTCATAATTTGTTATCATGATCATTCAAGGTCTTTATCATGACACCGTGTATGCAAGCATGGAAACATGGCTCCATCGTAAATGGAGTGTGTACTGTAGAATTTGCAGCAATTCTGCAGTTCTGTAAGTAACAAGGTTCTAGGCCCATTCTACGTATTTTTTCTTGATGTAAATGGAGGAATGGAGGAATGAGTCTGGCATATTCATTCCTGTTAGGCGCCATATAACCTTTTATGTGTTGATGCGCGCGCCTTTAAACCCAATTCAATTCGTCCCGAGATGTGAATTCACTGATTACCTACTAGTCTGGTCATGTGCTGCGTTTATTCACTATATAATCCAATAGTCCGGCATCCATTTACTACATTATCCACTAGTCAGGCATTCATTTACTATAGTATCCACCAGTCAGGCATTCATTGACTATATTATCCACTAGTATTGTCCACTAGTCCTTTAGTGGTGCTGCATTTATTTACTATACTATCCACTAGTCCTTTAGTGGTGCTGCATTTATTCTCTATATTACCCACTAGTCCTTTAGGGGTGCTGCATTTATTTACTATACTATCACTAGTCCTTTAGTGGTGCTGCATTTATTCACTATATTATCCACTAGTCCGGCATTCCATTTACTACACAAATGTGCATGTGACCTTGACCTTGAATTTGCAGCAACTCTGCAGTTCTGTAGGTAACAAGGTTCTAAGCCCATTCTACATATTTTTTCTTGATGATGAGTCTGTCATATTCATTCCTGTTAGGCGCCATATAACCTTTCATGTGTTGGTGCGCGCGCCTTTAAACCCAATTCAATTCTATTCATCCCGAGATGTGAATTCACTGATTATCTACTAGTCGGGTCATTTGCTGCGTTTATTCACTATATAATCCAATAGTCCGGCATCCATTTACTACAATAACTATATAAATGTGCCTGCGACCTTGACCTTGTTGGTTGTGGTATCCTAAATATAGCATGGACTTGGCCACGCCCCTTTCCAGGAGTGACCTGAGCCAGAAGTGAAAGGTCCCAAAAATTAAATCACGTCTGATAAATGTTTCAAAATACATTTTCAGATTTGTTAATTAATAAATAACCTCTACTAAATTGAGGGCATTTAATTTTACCAAAAGTATTTTTTAAACATGAAATTGTGAGCTAAACCCCCACTCAAAAACAGGTAAATCTTTACTGCGGTTTTGCATGTAAACAAATATGGCGGCCCCCATGGAAAGTTCTGTAGGGGAAACCTGCTGAATTTTAAATTTTAGCACATTGGACTTGGACTCATCTTTAAAATAAGACGTATCTTTCTGAATTTGCAAATGTGCATGTGACCTTGACCCTTCAATCAAAGGGCAGATAACTTAATATTTTTTTTTGCATTAAATTTGTGTATTTAGGTCAGTCTCAGTGTATGCACTAGACCTTTCAAACATTGCTTATAGTTCTATCTTGGGTAGTACATCGCAACATCTCAAAAAAGCAAACGTGAATGTGATCTTCACCTTCCAAGCAAAGAGCAGGTAAGGAAACATTCTATTTTGACGTAGTTGTCTTGTGTAGAGCGTCTTTTTAGATGTATGGATTTTATCTATGAACTTGACCTACTTATTTGGGAGTGATTTTGTTTTTGTTTTTAAAGAATGTCATTTTGTTTTTAAAAGAATGCACATCAGCAAAATGTAAACTCGATTATTTTTAGTTATTAATGTTTACAAACTTCATTTAACAACATTTACCTTTAATTTCTGTGTCTCGTCCCAAGACACCTGTGTGGTTGCCGGGGTAGAATACAACCACTGCAAACACACCGTCACATGCAGAGGCCCCCCCCCCCACCCAATTCATATTGATTTTGTCATAATTTTTTATCATGATCATTCAAGGTCTTTATCATGACACCGTGTATGCAAGCATGGAAACATGGCTCCATCGTAAATGGAGTGTGTACTGTAGAATTTGCAGCAATTCTGCAGTTCTGTAAGTAACAAGGTTCTAGGCCCATTCTACGTATTTTTTCTTGATGTAAATGGAGGAATGGAGGAATGAGTCTGGCATATTCATTCCTGTTAGGCGCCATATAACCTTTTATGTGTTGATGCGCGCGCCTTTAAACCCAATTCAATTCGTCCCGAGATGTGAATTCACTGATTACCTACTAGTCTGGTCATGTGCTGCGTTTATTCACTATATAATCCAATAGTCCGGCATCCATTTACTACATTATCCACTAGTCAGGCATTCATTTACTATAGTATCCACCAGTCAGGCATTCATTGACTATATTATCCACTAGTATTGTCCACTAGTCCTTTAGTGGTGCTGCATTTATTTACTATACTATCCACTAGTCCTTTAGTGGTGCTGCATTTATTCTCTATATTACCCACTAGTCCTTTAGGGGTGCTGCATTTATTTACTATACTATCACTAGTCCTTTAGTGGTGCTGCATTTATTCACTATATTATCCACTAGTCCGGCATTCCATTTACTACACAAATGTGCATGTGACCTTGACCTTGAATTTGCAGCAACTCTGCAGTTCTGTAGGTAACAAGGTTCTAAGCCCATTCTACATATTTTTTCTTGATGATGAGTCTGTCATATTCATTCCTGTTAGGCGCCATATAACCTTTCATGTGTTGGTGCGCGCGCCTTTAAACCCAATTCAATTCTATTCATCCCGAGATGTGAATTCACTGATTATCTACTAGTCGGGTCATTTGCTGCGTTTATTCACTATATAATCCAATAGTCCGGCATCCATTTACTACAATAACTATATAAATGTGCCTGCGACCTTGACCTTGTTGGTTGTGGTATCCTAAATATAGCATGGACTTGGCCACGCCCCTTTCCAGGAGTGACCTGAGCCAGAAGTGAAAGGTCCCAAAAATTAAATCACGTCTGATAAATGTTTCAAAATACATTTTCAGATTTGTTAATTAATAAATAACCTCTACTAAATTGAGGGCATTTAATTTTACCAAAAGTATTTTTTAAACATGAAATTGTGAGCTAAACCCCCACTCAAAAACAGGTAAATCTTTACTGCGGTTTTGCATGTAAACAAATATGGCGGCCCCCATGGAAAGTTCTGTAGGGGAAACCTGCTGAATTTTAAATTTTAGCACATTGGACTTGGACTCATCTTTAAAATAAGACGTATCTTTCTGAATTTGCAAATGTGCATGTGACCTTGACCCTTCAATCAAAGGGCAGATAACTTAATATTTTTTTTTGCATTAAATTTGTGTATTTAGGTCAGTCTCAGTGTATGCACTAGACCTTTCAAACATTGCTTATAGTTCTATCTTGGGTAGTACATCGCAACATCTCAAAAAAGCAAACGTGAATGTGATCTTCACCTTCCAAGCAAAGAGCAGGTAAGGAAACATTCTATTTTGACGTAGTTGTCTTGTGTAGAGCGTCTTTTTAGATGTATGGATTTTATCTATGAACTTGACCTACTTATTTGGGAGTGATTTTGTTTTTGTTTTTAAAGAATGTCATTTTGTTTTTAAAAGAATGCACATCAGCAAAATGTAAACTCGATTATTTTTAGTTATTAATGTTTACAAACTTCATTTAACAACATTTACCTTTAATTTCTGTGTCTCGTCCCAAGACACCTGTGTGGTTGCCGGGGTAGAATACAACCACTGCAAACACACCGTCACATGCAGAGGCCCCCCCCCCCCACCCAATTCATATTGATTTTGTCATAATTTTTTATCATGATCATTCAAGGTCTTTATCATGACACCGTGTATGCAAGCATGGAAACATGGCTCCATCGTAAATGGAGTGTGTACTGTAGAATTTGCAGCAATTCTGCAGTTCTGTAAGTAACAAGGTTCTAGGCCCATTCTACGTATTTTTTTCTTGATGTAAATGGAGGAATGGAGGAATGAGTCTGGCATATTCATTCCTGTTAGGCGCCATATAACCTTTTATGTGTTGATGGCGCGCGCCTTTAAACCCAATTCAATTCGTCCCGAGATGTGAATTCACTGATTACCTACTAGTCTGGTCATGTGCTGCGTTTATTCACTATATAATCCAATAGTCCGGCATCCATTTACTACATTATCCACTAGTCAGGCATTCATTTACTATAGTATCCACCAGTCAGGGCATTCATTGACTATATTATCCACTAGTATTGTCCCACTAGTCCTTTAGTGAGTGCTGCATTTATTTTACTATACTATCCACTAGTCCTTTAGTGGTGCTGCATTTATTCTCTATATTACCCACTAGTCCTTTAGGGGTGCTGCATTTATTTACTATACTATCACTAGTCCTTTAGTGGTGCTGCATTTATTCACTATATTATCCACTAGTCCGGCATTCCATTTACTACACAAATGTGCATGTGACCTTGACCTTGAATTTGCAGCAACTCTGGCAGTTCTGTAGGTAACAAGATTCTAAGCCCATTCTACATATTTTTTCTTGACGATGAGTCTGTCATATTCATTCCTGTTAGGCGCCATATAACCTTTCATGTGTTGGTGGCGCGCGCCTTTTAAACCCAATTCAATTCTATTCATCCCGAGATGTGAATTCACTGATTATCTACTAGTCGGGTCATTTGCTGCGTTTATTCACTATATAATCCAATAGTCCGGCATCCATTTACTACAATAACTATATAAATGTGCCTGCGACCTTGACCTTGTTGGTTGTGGTATCCTAAATATAGCATGGACTTGGCCACGCCCCTTTCCAGGAGTGACCTGAGCCAGAAGTGAAAGGTCCCAAAAATTAAATCACGTCTGATAAATGTTTCAAAATACCATTTTCAGATTTGTTAATTAATAAATAAACCTCTACTAAATTGAGGGCATTTAATTTTACCAAAAGTATTTTTTAAACATGAAATTGTGAGCTAAACCCCCACTCAAAAACAGGTAAATCTTTACTGCGGTTTTGCATGTAAACAAATATGGCGGGCCCCCATGGAAAGTTCTGTAGGGGAAACCTGCTGAATTTTAAATTTTAGCACATTGGACTTGGACTCATCTTTAAATAAGACGTATCTTTCTGAACTTTGCAAATGTGCATGTGAACCTTGACCCTTCAATCAAAGGGCAGATAACTTAATATATTTTTTTGCATTAAATTTGTGTATTTAGGTCAGTCTCTAGTGTATGCACTAGACCTTTCAAAACATTGCTTATAGTTCTATCTTGGGTAGTACATTGCAACATCTCAAAAAAGCAAACGTGAATGTGATCTTCACCTTCCAAGCAAAGAGCAGGTAAGGAAACATTCTATTTTGACGTAGTTGTCTTGTTGTAGAGCGTCTTTTTAGATGTATGGATTTTATCTATGAACTTGACCTACTTATTTGGGAGTGATTTTGTTTTTGTTTTTAAAGAATGTCATTTTGTTTTTAAAAGAATGCACATCAGCAAAATGTAAACTCGATTATTTTTAGTTATTAATGTTTACAAACTTCATTTGAATCTTCCCCCTTCAATTCCCACATAAATTCAATCGTCTTGTACAAATAATGCATCCTGTTACTAACGTATAAACCGTGGCTTGTCATTTTAGAGTATGAGTTTATATGTGTTGGCAACTATTGTTAAATAAAACAGGACACTCTAATGTGGATTATGTGATTTATTCTATTAAAAATGACGAATAAGCATAATACAAGCTTATAATCTAAATAATAAGTAAGTTAAAATTGAATCAAAAATGTTTAACAACAAAAATGTGTTAACTATTTTTTTGCCATACACATAGGTGGGCTACAATCCGCCACCAGCAATATAATTGCTTACCCACCCGAATACCCGACGAAAAATGAGAAGCCACCTCAATGTTATATTATGGATAACCTGAGTATGATATCAAACAGTTATCAACAATGTACAAGCAACTGAAAACTAATACTACAACATATACTATCAACGAAAGCAGCCTTATACTGAATTGTCATTTCACCTTTAAACACGTCAAAATACAGCGTTGTACTGAACTTTCAAATGATATTAATCCATCTAAACATTATTCGTGAGGTATCCTACTAATTCAAAATGAATATGCAGGCATTGAACATTGTTATAAAGCAGCCTTATGCCTTTCATTAGCTAGATTACACAGTTGCACATGCACGATGTAGCAAAACCTCACTATGGTAGTTTGATATCAGCTGATTTAACCAGCAGTGTACATATAAAATATAGTGCTGAAATTCAAGTGATAATTAATAATCCACCTAAACACTATTCTTGAAGTGTGAGACACATTAAAACTTAAATGCAGCATTGTACATTTTTCAGAAAGCAGCCTTATGCTGGACTTTCGTTAAAGATATGACAAACTTGCACATGGCACGTGTCGCAAAAAATCACTAAAAATCACCATGGTATTTTGTAGCAACTAATCAGCAATGTACATGTAACATATGGTGCTGCACTTTCAAATGATAATAATCCATCTATCCATCTAAAACACTATTTGTGAGTTATCGGACTAATTCAGACTCAAATAGTCAAGATAGAAACTATTGTATTTGGTACCAACTAATAGCAATGTAAGTATAATACATGGTGAAACAAGCGTTGCCTCAAAAATACACAACAATAATCAAGATTTTCAACAATAATTTACATAACCATCAATATAACATTAAACAACAGGACTTCAAGAAAGCAGCCTTTTGCTGGACTTTCATTGACTGTCGCCTAGACCATTAAACTAATTTTCTCACTTTATTGTGGCCATAATTATTGGGTTTCCAAGAATCCTAAGATATCAATTTCAGTTGTGGCAAACGAATGTAATTTTGCAACGCGTTCGACTTCCAGCGACCCATTTTCTTGATAGCATCTTCCGAAAAACCTTGAATGACGGCATGGGTTGCAGCTCCAATACGAAATGAGTGTGACTTGTAACGCCTAGTATCAAAGCCAAGAAATGCAATTGCATTTCGAAGGTGTTCATTAAAGAAAGAATAAGAAACGGCCTGACCATTAGCTAAGCTAATTGAAACAACGTCCCATCCGAATGAGACATAATTGACAAATACATTTTCATGGCTGCAACAGGGACACACAACAGGGTCCTGTACATTAATTGGCAAAAATAATGTGGCAGCTTGTTGACTATGTTTATATTTTCTCAGAGTTAGCTCTAACCCTAGACGACCTTTATCGGAATCGATGAGTTTCAGGTCATCATATTGCACTACCCCCAACAGTTTTTTTCGATGACTTAACACATATTTCACCAATGCGAAGGAAACCATGAAAGCCAGAGAAGGAAACCATGAAAAGCCAGAATGCACATTGCAGAGAAAACAATTCTATTTGCATAATTATTAATTGTATGTGGAAGGGCCAAAACAATTTGCTTCAACAATGTGTATGAAATGGGAAGGCGCGTATCAGTTGGAACTGTGCCTGCCACCAAATTATTTGCTCCTTTCAAAAATTGTTTGACCAAGAATGATTCACAAAAATCTTTATAGCCGAATAGCTTATTAATGTACGCTAATGCAGATACATGCGAAGCTATGGTATTTACACGATACTGAGCTACGAACAACGATGCAAGAAAATTTACTAACAACTCATCGGTAACAGGCAATTCCACCGCAATGTTATTTACACGACAATATGCTGCATAGCATTTCCAATAATTGAAATAAATGACCTTGGTTCTGTCACACAGCGCTTGCGCAATTATGTGTTGTGCATCACCATTTAGATCAACAGCATGTGATCTGGGATTTTCAGTGGCGTACGACAAAGATGCGGAGCTTCTTGGAATGCTCTCTGAAATTCAAAACGGGACAAATGGTCAGCGATATTATTATTTACACCACTGACATGCCTAGCACGAAATAGAATATTGAACCTCATTGACAACAATACTAAACGTCGAACAAGCTGCATCATAATTGGGTCCTTAGATGTGAGCTTATTAATTACATAGACGGTAGCCTCATTGTCAGAATGAAACATAATTTTGTGATTTGCCATTTTGTGACCCCAAATTTCAACAGCAAGCACAATTGGGAAGAATTCCAATATATTTATATGAAATGCATGGAATGACGAATTCCATCTCTCGGCAATCCATTCTGACCCAAATATTGCAGAGAAACCAACAGTAGATGCTGCATCTGTATATAAATTCAACGAATCTGAATTAATCCATTTGTCATTAAGGAACATGCAGCGCCCATTGAACGATTGCATAAACGAGTGCCACATAAATAAATCTGCACGAGCGCCAGCATTTAATCTAATATAAAATGATGAGCAAGTTACTCCAATCGTTAAATCAGATAATCTACGCAAAAAAGCTCGCCCAGGTACAACACAGGAAGTGGCAAAGTTCAAAATACCAACTAAGGATTGAATTTCCTTCAACGTGGCCTTTCTCCGGCGTTTGAAATAATGCAATTGACTACGAATATTAGCAACTTTGTCGTCAGGTAATCGTGCGACCATTTCTTTCGAGTCAACCTCAATACCATATATTATTATACATGTGGTCGGGCCGACGGTTTTCTCATGTTTTATAGGTATATTGATATCATTGCACATTTCCAAAAAACTCTGCAAATTGTTCTGACAATGGTCAGTATCAGGTGGGCCAACAAAGAAAAAATCATCTATAATATGACTCATTACTGCCTGATACTTTGCTTCCATAATCCACTGTAACGCAGCGCTAAACCTACTAAATAACTGACAAGACATACTGAGGCCCATCACTAAACATGCATCCATGTAATATTCCAATGTATTTTCCAGTGCCCAAGAAAAACCAAGTAAATGCCTATCCAAATGATGTATAGGGATTAATCTAAAAGCATTTTCAATGTCTGTTTTTGCCATTAAAGAATTGCGCCCGAATTGTTTAACTTTTTCTACCACAGTATCAATAGAATTATACTGCACTTCTGTGAATTGGAGATCTATCATGTCATTGACCGAATTCCCTTTTGGAAAAGACAAATCTTGAATTAACCGAAATGTCCCCGATTCCTTTTTGGGCACTAGAGCTAATGGAGAACAAATCAAGTTTGATGGTTTTGTACTAAAAGGACCCATTACTCTTCCACATTGCAATTCTTCAGTTATTTTTAGCTCGACTATTCGAAGAATAAGACAGCTTATGTAATCACCCCGGGGTCGGCGTCGGCGTCGGCGTCGGCGTTGGCGTTGGCGTCGGCGTCGGCGTCCCACATCAAGGTTTACGTGTAAGCTGTGTTTACAAGTCTATATCTGTTACATTTCTCATCCTAACACAACCAAATTTGTTCATGGGCTTCCTTGTAGCATTATCTTAAGGGCTGCATAAGCAGTTTTGGTTCCTGTAACCCATGGGCTCCCATGGAACCCAAATTATGATAGCCCATAAAATGTGCCACATTTCACATCAAATTTTGCGTGTAAGCTGTGTTTACAAGTCTATATCTCTTACAATTCTTACCCTAGCACAATCAAATTTAGCCATTAGCTTCCTTATAGCATTATCATAAGGGCTGCTTAAGTAATTTTGGTTCCTGTATCCCCTGGGCTCCCATGGAACCCAAATTCTGATAGCCCTTAAAATATGTGTTTCACATCAAATTTTGCGTGTAAGCTGTGTTTACAGGTCTATATCTCTTACATTTTTTGTCCTAGCTGAACTAAATTTTGGAATTGGTTTCCTTATAGTATGTTGTAAAGGGTTGGATAAGTAATTTTGTCCTGCAAATTCTGGGCTCCCATGGAACCCAAATTGTGATGGCCCATAAAATGTGCAATAAAGGCAGATCTAGGTTTGCATGTAAGCATGTATATATCTATAATTTTGGTTTGGGATTTGTTATAGCATTATGCATCTTATTACTTCACCCATATTGGGGCATGGGCTCCCTCCCCCCCCTCCACCCCCCCCCCCCCCCACTCTCTACCCCCGCCCCCACTCCCCTCCACACTTTTTTTTTTTTTTTTGTTGTACATATTTCTGTGTTGTTTTAGTCAATTCTTACACATATGTGTTGCAACCCTGCCCCCCCCCCCCCCCCCCCCCCCCCGCCTCTCACCCCATCACCCCCCTACCCCTCTACCCGCCCCAGACTTGATTTTTTTTTTTTTTTTTTACGTATTTCTGTGTTGCTTTTGTCAATTCTTACACATGTATGTTGCAAAACGCCCCCCCCCCCCCCCCCCCGCCTCTCACCCCATCGCCCCACCCACCACGCCCCACACTTGAATATTTTTTTTTTTTTTTTCCATATTTCTGTGTTGTTTTAGTCAATTCTTAAACATATATGTTGCAACCTCCCCGCCCCAACCACCCCCACCCCACACCGCCTCTCACCCCATCACCCCCACCCGCCCCAGACTTGAAACCCCCCTCCCCCACAACCCACTCCTGCCTCTCTGTAACCTCACCCCCGCTCCACACACACCCATCCCTACCCCCACTTTCTGTGTTGCTTTTTTCAATTCTTACACATATATGTTGCACCACCTCTCCCCCTCCCCCCCCCCCCCCCCCCCCCCCCCACACACACACTTGGAACTTCTTTTTTTTTTTACATATTTCTTTGTTGTTTTAGTCAAATCTTACACACATATGTTGCCCCCCCCCCCCCCCCCCCCCCCCCACCTGAAAATCTATATTTTTAGTTATTTCTTACACATATATGTTGCAATCTTCCCCCCCCCCCCTCTCCCCCCCCCCCCACCCAACCCCCCCCCCCCCCCAACCCCCACCTGAAAATCTATATTTTTAGTTATTTCTTACACATATATGTTGCAATCTCCCCCCCCCCCCCCCCCCCCCCCCCCCCCCACAAACACACTTGAAACTTTTTTCTTTTTTTTTTAAATATGTCTTTGTTGTTTTAGTCAATTCTTACACATATATGTTGCCCCGCCCAAACCATCCCCCCTCCCCCCACCACACTAGATTTTTTTTTTTTTTTACATATTTCTTTGTTGTTTTAGTCAATTCTTACACATATATGTTGCCCCGCCCAAACCATCCCCCCTCCCCCCACCACACTAGATTTTTTTATTTTTTTTTACATATTTCTTTGTTGTTTTAGTCAATTCTTACACATATATGTTGCACCCTCCCCCCCGCCCCCAACTCACTCCCGCCTCTCCGCTCCCCCCGCCCCACCCGCACTTGAAAATATATATTTAATTTTTACATATTTCTGTGTTGCTTTTGTCAATTCTTACACATATATGTTGCCCCTTCTTCATATTTTTGTGTTGTTTTGGTGAATTATTACATAGCTTCTTATACATATATGTTGCCCTCACCACCCCCACTCCCCCCACCATCCACCCCGCCTCTCTTCCACCCCCACCCCGCACCCCACTCAAAACTCGAAGTTGTTTTTTTATTATTATTATTTTTTTACATATTTCTGTGTAGTTTTGGTCAATTCTTACACATAGTTATGTTGTGCTCCCAACCCCACCCCACATTGTTGTAGCCTTGTTTTCTGATGGTATATACTAGCTATAAATTTATTATTCTCCGAAAAATCGAATAGTCGAGCTGCGCTGTTCTCCGACAGCTCTTGTTTGACTAACGACAGCTTTGTTATTTAATGCGGATGGATGGTTGCGCATTATAACGTTGTGTACAGGTAAAGGGCCATCAACATTAATTCGAAAACCACATGTAAACCCATCAACTAAAAATTGCTTTTCTTCCGTAGAATAACCCAATAAGTATTTTTCCAAAATCTTACTTCTTATTGGGGTAGGCACGAAAGGGCTGAATGCGTTTTGGGACAGCGTTTTGAGAAAATTTGGAGTTGAAGGGGGCACCTGGGGCCGCGGCACTCACCATTTTTTGACGAGCAAAGCATTTGAATTGTGGATGAGGCTTCCCGCACTGGCCGCAAACATGTTCATATTGACAATTATGCACCTGACAACCCTGAGGTTTGTTATACTTGAAACAATATTTGTTCCTGTTAACTGTATTGTTCATGTTAACTGTATTGCGGCCAACTGCGGGTGCCGTCATCATTGTAGTGGCTCTTATCCACAGCTCATGATGCAAAGATCCCCATGCTAGTGGTTGTGCTTGCCGGTGCGCCCTAAAATTTTTGTCATAAAAATTGAATGCCGCCACCCCATGCACCCTCTCCAAGTCCCTAATGGTATTCATATAAGACAGTAACCCTGCTGCCTCCTCAGGGAAACGTTTAATATATATGTCCATGTATATTGTAAAAGCTGACAACCATTTGCCGATGGACATATTTCGCCCGTCTTCTTTGGGCGCAACAGACACCTGGTGACCAGCTGAAGAGAACTTCACTGTAATCTCTTCATTGTCAAATCGTTTATTTAACAGAGAAGCAAGGTCTGTGAATTCGCGGTTCCAGATTGCGTTTTTAGTTTTTTCAGGTACCAGTGCTCCTGGTGACAAAGTGACACAATGCGCGTGTAGAACGGGTGTTATAGTACCTTGTACTTGTATCGACTGTCCAGGCATGGATGTGGCCTTATTCGTGAATAGGGCTTGTTGTACTTGCTGCGAGACGTCTCCCGTAGCAGAGATACTTTGCTCTGTCATAGATTCACCTACAGTGGCTACTGCACGTGTTGTTACTGGTTGAGGAGGTGGTATCACCCCCCGTTGCTCGAGCGCTATCAAAACTGCCTCTACAATTGCCGCATGGTCATTAACCCCATCAGTTGTATTGCGATCATTGGGAGCTGGCACAGGTGGTATGGTTTCCGGTGGCTGCACTGTAAGAGTATTTGGACCGGCCTCCTTTCTCTTCTTGGGGTTTATGGCCCTTTGCTGAATCCTAGCTGACCGTTTTGGAGGCATACCTGGAAATGTATTATGAATTAAATTTAATTTAAGTTAGCTACTAACCCCAGTTTAAAACTTTTTAACTTCCTTCCTAAAGAAGAAAATGATACTTTCAACCAATAACTAGTTGTATGAACTATTTTAATTTATTTTAACTCTTAATTAGGGCGTCAGAAGTGTACGCCGAATAATAGCTTGAAACATTGGAAACAAATACATGCTAAACCGTACCTATAAATACATATAGTACTTTACTGGAAAATGCAAAATCAGTTATCATAATCGTACCATAAAGAGGAAAATAGTGTTCCATAAATTGAATTTTGCATTTGTGTACTCAACCTTGAATACATAATCCATAATAAAGTTCTGAGGCTAACTTATGAGTATCAAGCAACACGAGAATCAAACTTTATTGCACAATGTATTTTACATACAACTACAAATGGACTAATGTATCCAAATACATGTAATACAATGAATGGTTATTAACCTACAAATACATGTAAGTCTAACTTGCAATAAAAGCAACCGTGTATCATTGTGCATAATCCGCAAGTCCAACGTCGAGAATCGAATAGCTTAATTGCACAATGTAGTTTACATAAACTACAAATTTAATAATGTATACAAATACATGTAATACAATATTAATAGTTATTAACCTACAAATACATGTAGGTCTGACTTTGAAATACAACAACCGTGTATCATTGTGCATAATCTGCAAATCCAAACGTCGAGAATCGAATAGTTTAATTTCACAATGTAGTCTAAGTAAACTACACATTTAATAATGTATACAAATACATGTAATACACAATTTATAGTTAGTAACCTACAAATACATGTAGGTCTAACTTTGCAATAAAAACAACAATGTGTCATTGGGCAAATCCAAATTCGAAAAATCGATAGCATAGATTTCACAATGTAGTTTACATAAACTACAAATTTAATAATGTATACAAATACATGTAATACAATATGAATAGTTATTAACCTACAAATACATGTAGGACTCACTTGGCGGTAAAAACACTATATATATATATATATATATTTTATTTTATTTTATTTTATTTTATTATTTATTTTTATTTATTTTTTACCTTATTTATTCCATCGGCTCACCCGAATTACACAATCTCTGACACTCCTGATGTATTTTGGATATCCAATTTCGTTAGACAAATGTATGCCATCGCTATTGAAAATGTACTCCGTACAGTTCCACAAACCCCTATGCTTCCAATAAAAAATTGGTAGGTCCGCAGTATTTACAAGGTTCTGAATAGCAACATTGGCCCGAATAACATGAGAATTGTACTCTGGATATGGCACATTATCCCTGTGCAAAACCTGCAAGATGGCTACCTTCTTTACATTTAATCCGATGACGATATATGAAGCATAGCTCAAAATGTCTAGTGCAAATTGTTCTGGTGAGTATAACGGACTACATAAATCATTTGAACCTAAATCTAGCAACACGATATCACGTCCTTCCAGATCACAATCTCTAGAGTGCAGTCTCCTACTTTGTTTCAATTTAAGTCCCCCTAAACCGTAACAGCTGACATTAACTGCATTCCACGTCAGCCCTAAGTTGAAATATTCAGCACTATTAACTAATAATTGTTCAAGACGATGCACGAAACTATGTCCCCAAATCACAACATGCACCGCCATTTTGCGAATAACTCGAGTGTTTACACACGCCGTAATTTAATACACAGCATCTTCATGCCGCAGTTTTAGTTATCCCCTGACCTCGGCCGCAACAACTTCGCACTATTTATAGTACACTTAACCTACTTCCCAGCATCTGCTACGCTGTTTTAGTTATCCAGTCTCCGGGTCCTTAACTGCGCTTATCTCAGTAGCAAGCCTTTGCAACAAAATCTACGCTTATTAACAAACCAACATTTAACCCTGATGTAGTAATAAACCAAACAACAATATACAATACTGAATAATCAAAAACAATAGTGCTATTATATATTCGTGCCGACGTAAATCGCTATGACCGAAACCGAACAAAACCGTACATTTGCCTGCTCTGAATTTTACTTTTAATCGAGGCAATAATCAAAATATAAAAGTTCTACAATGCGATCTTTTTGCACATATCCCGGGCAAATAGATTCAGTTTATCATAGCTCTACATACATATATATCCAGGAGTTTATTGAAACATTATTACCAAATATTCCTTGATATTTTGGTATCTCTCCAAAATTATGTCAATGCCTCATCAATGCCTCGTGTGTTCCAGCGCAGCTATACGAACATGTAAAACATGCTGTAGAATAACAGCAAAATAGCAGCAACTATACAGTATAAAAATTTACTTAACTGAAAACACCGTTCCTCGAATAATCCGCGACAATATCCTTCGTAATAACTTCGCTTTAACTTCGTAAAACGAAAATTTCTTTTAGCAAAACTTTGCTTAGCTTTGTAAAGTAATGGCGTCGGTAACGAGCAGGTCAGACTGATTCTGAGATTCTGCTGGGGTGATACCTTCTGGCAGGGGTCATCACAAAACACTTAAACTCTAATATTGCTAGGGGGCGACTCAAATAATTTTATCTGCGCTAAACAACATTTAACAACATTTACCTTTAATTTCTGTGTCTCGTCCCAAGACACCTGTGTGGTTGCCGGGGTAGAATACAACCACTGCAAACACACCGTCACATGCAGAGGCCCCCCCCCCCCCCCCCCCCACCCCCCCCCCACCCCACCCAATTCATATTGATTTTGTCATAATTTTTTATCATGATCATTCAAGGTCTTTATCATGACCGTGTATGCAAGCATGGAAACATGGCTCCATCGTAAATGGAGTGTGTACTGTAGAATTTGCAGCAATTCTGCAGTTCTGTAAGTAACAAGGTTCTAGGCCCATTCTACGTATTTTTTCTTGATGTAAATGGAGGAATGGAGGAATGAGTCTGGCATATTCATTCCTGTTAGGCGCCATATAACCTTTTATGTGTTGATGCGCGCGCCTTTAAACCCAATTCAATTCGTCCCGAGATGTGAATTCACTGATTACCTACTAGTCTGGTCATGTGCTGCGTTTATTCACTATATAATCCAATAGTCCGGCATCCATTTACTACATTATCCACTAGTCAGGCATTCATTTACTATAGTATCCACCAGTCAGGCATTCATTGACTATATTATCCACTAGTATTGTCCACTAGTCCTTTAGTGGTGCTGCATTTATTTACTATACTATCCACTAGTCCTTTAGTGGTGCTGCATTTATTCTCTATATTACCCACTAGTCCTTTAGGGGTGCTGCATTTATTTACTATACTATCACTAGTCCTTTAGTGGTGCTGCATTTATTCACTATATTATCCACTAGTCCGGCATTCTATTTACTACACAAATGTGCATGTGACCTTGACCTTGAATTTGCAGCAACTCTGCAGTTCTGTAGGTAACAAGGTTCTAAGCCCATTCTACATATTTTTTCTTGATGATGAGTCTGTCATATTCATTCCTGTTAGGCGCCATATAACCTTTCATGTGTTGGTGCGCGCGCCTTTAAACCCAATTCAATTCTATTCATCCCGAGATGTGAATTCACTGATTATCTAATAGTCGGGTCATTTGCTGCGCTTATTCACTATATAATCCAATAGTCAGGCATCCATTTACTACAATAACTATATAAATGTGCCTGCGACCTTGACCTTGTTGGTTGTGGTATCCTAAATATAGCATGGACTTGGCCACGCCCCTTTCCAGGAGTGACCTGAGCCAGAAGTGAAAGGTCCCAAAAATTAAATCACGTCTGAGAAATGTTTCAAAATACATTTTCAGATTTGTTAATTAATAAATAACCTCTACTAAATTGAGGGCATTTAATTTTACCAAAAGTATTTTTTAAACATGAAATTGTGAGCTAAACCCCCACTCAAAAACAGGTAAATCTTTACTGCGGTTTTGCATGTAAACAAATATGGCGGCCCCCATGGAAAGTTCTGTAGGGGAAACCTGCTGAATTTTAAATTTTAGCACATTGGACTTGGACTCATCTTGAAAATAAGACGTATCTTTCTGAATTTGCAAATGTGCATGTGACCTTGACCCTTCAATCAAAGGGCAGATAACTTAATAATTTTTTTTGCATTAAATTTGTGTATTTAGGTCAGTCTCAGTGTATGCACTAGACCTTTCAAACGTTGCTTATAGTTCTATCTTGGGTAGTACATCGCAACATCTCAAAAAAGCAAACGTGAATGTGATCTTCACCTTCCAAGCAAAGAGCAGGTAAGGAAACATTCTATTTTGACGTAGTTGTCTTGTGTAGAGCGTCTTTTTAGATGTATGGATTTTATCTATGAACTTGACCTACTTATTTGGAGTGATTTTGTTTTTGTTTTAAAGAATGTCATTTTGTTTTTAAAAGAATGCACATCAGCAAAATGTAAACTCGATTATTTTTAGTTATTAATGTTTACAAACTTCATTTAACAACATTTACCTTTAATTTCTGTGTCTCGTCCCAAGACACCTGTGTGGTTGCCGGGGTAGAATACAACCACTGCAAACACACCGTCACATGCAGAGGCCCCCCCCCCCCCCCCCCACCCCACCCCACCCAATTCATATTGATTTTGTCATAATTTTTTATCATGATCATTCAAGGTCTTTATCATGACACCGTGTATGCAAGCATGGAAACATGGCTCCATCGTAAATGAAGTGTGTACTGTAGAATTTGCAGCAATTCTGCAGTTCTGTAAGTAACAAGGTTCTAGGCCCATTCTACGTATTTTTTCTTGATGTAAATGGAGGAATGGAGGAATGAGTCTGGCATATTCATTCCTGTTAGGCGCCATATAACCTTTTATGTGTTGATGCGCGCGCCTTTAAACCCAATTCAATTCGTCCCGAGATGTGAATTCACTGATTACCTACTAGTCTGGTCATGTGCTGCGTTTATTCACTATATAATCCAATAGTCCGGCATCCATTTACTACATTTACTATACAAATGTGCCTGTGACCTTGACCTTGTAGGTTGTGGTATCCTAAATATAGCATGGGCTTGGTCACGCCCCTTTCCAGAAGTGACCTGAGCCAGAAGTGAAAGGTCCCACAAATTAAAACATGCCTGATAAATGTTTCAAATACATTTTCGGATTTGTTAATTAATAAAATACCATTCATTAAAATGAGAGTATTTAATTTTACCAAGTGTATTTTTTAAACATGAAATTGTGAGCTTTACCCCCACTCAAAAACAGGTAAATTTTTACTGCGGTTTTGCATGTAAACAAATATGGCGGCCCCCATGGAAAGTTCTGTAGGGGAAACCTTCTATTTTGACATAGTTGTCTTGGGTAGTGCGTCTTTTAAGATTGATGGAATTTTGATTTATTTTTTCTTGTTTTTTGTACGTATTTCTTTCCATGCATGTTCTTTTGTTTATTGGTAAAGATCTGTCCCACCGCCCCGCCTCCCACCGCCTCGAAACAAGACATTTTTTTTTTATTTTTTTTTTTTACATATTTCGTGTTTATTTATTCTTGCACCTATAGCCCAACACAAAACCCGACTTATTTTTCCATTTACGCATTTGTGTTTCGTTTATTCTTATATTTATACCTCTCCCTGCCCCTCCCGCTCACTCTCCCCAACCACCACCTACATTACCCCACTCCTCATCCCCCACCCCAAAACCCAACAGTTTTTTTTTTCTTCGTATTTCTTTGTTGTTTTGTTTATTTATTCTTAAACCTGTACCCACACCACCACCAACAACAACACCCCATCCCCAACTAAAACAAAGAAAGACTACTTTTTTGTTTCTTTGTATTTATTTGTACACCACGGAAGTCGAGCATCTGCATTTTGTTGAGATCACCTGAGCCATAGGATCAAGGTGATCTATTGGGATCGCTCTTCGTCCATCGTCGTCCGTCATTAACTTTTGCTTCAAACGACTTCTTCTCACAAACCGCTTTGTCAGTTTTGACTAAACTTCACATGGATGATCATTAGGTGAAGGTTGTTTTTTTTAAAACAAAATTAGTTCTGTGCGACATCCAATATGGCTGCCATTGAGCAGGGGTGGAAACAAGTGATATATGCGTTACTCTTGGGCTTTCTTTGGGGGTTGCATTTAGGTCAGTTTCTCGCAAACTATGCACTGGACCTTTAAAACATTGCTTATAGTTGTATCTTGGGTAGTACATCGCAACTCTCAAAAAACATACGTGGCTGTGACCTTCACCTTCCAAGCAAAGAGCAGATAAGACAAAACATTCTATTTTGACCTAGTTGTCTTGGGTAGTGCGTTTTTTTAGATGTATGGTTTTCATCTATGACCTTGACCTACTAATTTGGGAGTGATGATTTTTTTTTTTTTTTTTTTTAAAGAATGTCATTTTGTTTTTAAAAGAATGCACATCAGCAAAATGTAAACTCGATTATTTTTAGTTATTAAAATGTTTACAAACTTTCATTTAACAACATTTACCTTTAATTTCTGTGTCTCGTCCCAAGACCCCCGTGTGGTTGCCGGGGTAGAATACAACCACTGCAAACACACCGTCACATGCAGAGGGCCCCCCCCCCCCACACAATTCATATTGATTTTGTCATAATTTTTTATCATGCTCATTCAAGGTCTTTATCATGACACCGCGTATGCAAGCATGGAAACGTGGCTCCATCGTAAATGGAGTGTGTACTACAGAATTTGCAGCAACTCTGCAGTTCTGTAAGTAACAAGGTTCTAGGCCCATTCTACGTATTTTTTCTTGATGTAAATGGAGGAATGAGTCTGGCATATTCATTCCTGTTAGGCGCCATATAACCTTTCATGTGTTGGTGCGCGCGCCTTTAAACCCGATTCAATTCAATTCGTCCCGAGATGTGAATTCACTGATTGCCTACTAGTCGGGTCATGCGCTGCGATTATTCACTTTATAATCCACTAGTCCTTTAGTGGTGCTGCATTTATTCTCTATATTATCCACTAGTTCAAAGTGGTGCTGCATTTATTCTCTGTATTATCCACTAGTCCAAAGTGGTGCTGCATTTATTCACTATTTTATCCACTAGTATTGCCCAATAGTCCGGGTGGCGCTGCATTTATTTACTATACTATCCACTAGTCCTTTAGTGGTGCTGCATTTATTCTCGTTATTATCCACTAGTTCAAAGTGGTGCTGCATTTATTCTCTGTATTATCCACTAGTCCAAAGTGGTGCTGCATTTATTCACTATATTATCCACTAGTCAGGCATTCCATTTACTACATTTACTATACAAATGTGCATGTGACCTTGACCTTGAATTTGCAGCAACTCTGCAGTTCTGTAGGTAACAAGGTTCTAGGCCCATTCTACATATTTTTCTCTTGATGAGTCTGGCATATTCATTCCTGTGAGGTGCCATATAACCTTTCATGTGTATTCATATAAACTACATTTACTATACAAATGTACCTGTGACCTTGACCTTGTAGGTTGTGGTATCCTAAATATAGCATGGGCTTGGCCACGCCCCTTTCCAGGAGTGACCTGAGCCAGAAGTGAAAGGTCCCACAAATTAAAACATGCCTGATAAATGTTTCAAATACATTTTCGGATTTGTTAATTAATAAAATACCATTCATTAAAATGAGAGTATTTAATTTTACCAGGTGTATTTTTTAAACATGAAATTGTGAGCTTTACCCCCACTCAAAAACAGGTAAATCTTTACTGCGGTTTTGCATGTAAACAAATATGGCGGCCCCCATGGAAAGTTCTGTAGGGGAAACATGCTGAATTTTAACTTTTAGCACACTGGACTTGGACTTTGGACTTATCTTGAAAATAAGACACAACTTTTTGAATTTGCAAATGTGCATTGGACCTTGACCCTTCAATCAAGGGGCAGATAACTTAATAATTTTTTGCATTCAACTTTTGCATTTAGGTCACTTTCTCTCAAAGTGTATGCACTAGACATTTCGGACTTTGCTTGAAGTTGTATCTTGGGTGGTACATTGCAATGTCACAAAGCAATTGTGAATGTGACCTTGACCCTCCAAGCAAGGGGCAGATAACATAATACTTTTTACATTCAACTTTTGCATTTAGGTCAATTTTTCGCAAACTGTATGCACTAGACCTTTAAAACATGGTTTATAGTTGTATCTTGGGTAGTACATCGCAATATCTCAAAACGCATACGTGGATGTGACCTTCATCCTCCAAGCAAAGCAGATAAGACTAAACCTTCTATGTTGACATAGTTGTCTTGGGTAGTGCGTCTTTTTAGATTGATGGAATTTTGATTTCTTTTTTCTTGTTTTTTGTACCTATTTCTTTCCATGCATGTTCTTTTGTTTATTGGTAAAGATCTGTCCCACCTCCCCGCCCCCCTCCTCCCACCGCCTCGAAACAAGACAGTTTTTGGTTGTTTGTTTTTTTACATATTTCGTGTTTATTTATTCTTGCACCTATAGCCCAACACAAAACCCGACTTATTTTTCCATTTACGCATTTGTGTTTTGTTTATTCTTATATTTATACCTCTCCCTGCCCCTCCCGCTCACTCTCCCCAACCACCACCTACATTACCCCACTCCTCATCCCCCACCCCAAAACCCAACAGTTTTTTTTTTCTTCGTATTTCTTTGTTGTTTTGTTTATTTATTCTTAAACCTGTACCCACACCACCACCAACAACAACACCCCATCCCCAACTAAAACAAAGAAAGACTACTTTTTTGTTTCTTTGTATTTATTTGTACACCACGGAAGTCGAGCATCTGCATTTTGTTGAGATCACCTCAGCCATAGGATCAAGGTGATCTATTGGGATCGCTCTTCGTCCATCGTCGTCCGTCATTAACTTTTGCTTCAAACGACTTCTTCTCACAAACCGCTTTGTCAGTTTTGACTAAACTTCACATGGATGATCATTAGGTGAAGGTTGTTTTTTTTAAAACAAAATTAGTTCTGTGCGACATCCAATATGGCTGCCATTGAGCAGGGGTGGAAACAAGTGATATATGCGTTACTCTTGGGCTTTCTTTGGGGGTTGCATTTAGGTCAGTTTCTCGCAAACTATGCACTGGACCTTTAAAACATTGCTTATAGTTGTATCTTGGGTAGTACATCGCAACTCTCAAAAAACATACGTGGCTGTGACCTTCACCTTCCAAGCAAAGAGCAGATAAGACAAAACATTCCATTTTGACCTAGTTGTCTTGGGTAGTGCGTTTTTTTAGATGTATGGATTTCATCTATGACCTTGACCTACTAATTTGGGAGTGATGATTTTTTTTTTTTTTTTTTTTAAAGAATGTCATTTTGTTTTTAAAAGAATGCACATCAGCAAAATGTAAACTCGATTATTTTTAGTTATTAAAATGTTTACAAACTTTCATTTAACAACATTTAACTTTAATTTCTGTGTCTCGTCCCAAGACCCCCGTGTGGTTGCCGGGGTAGAATACAACCACTGCAAACACACCGTCACATGCAGAGGGGCCCCCCCCCCACCCCAATTCATATTGATTTTGTCATAATTTTTTATCATGCTCATTCAAGGTCTTTATCATGACACCGCGTATGCAAGCATGGAAACGTGGCTCCATCGTAAATGGAGTGTGTACTACAGAATTTGCAGCAACTCTGCAGTTCTGTAAGTAACAAGGTTCTAGGCCCATTCTACGTATTTTTTCTTGATGTAAATGGAGGAATGAGTCTGGCATATTCATTCCTGTTAGGTGCCATATAACCTTTCATGTGTTGGTGCGCGCGCCTTTAAACCCGATTCAATTCAATTCGTCCCGAGATGTGAATTCACTGATTGCCTACTAGTCGGGTCATGTGCTGCGTTTATTCACTATATAATCCACTAGTCCTTTAGTGGTGCTGCATTTATTCTCTATATTATCCACTAGTTCAAAGTGGTGCTGCATTTATTCTCTGTATTATCCACTAGTCCAAAGTGGTGCTGCATTTATTCACTATATTATCCACTAGTATTGTCCAATAGTCCGGGTGGCGCTGCATTTATTTACTATACTATCCACTAGTCCTTTAGTGGTGCTGCATTTATTCTCTTTATTATCCACTAGTTCAAAGTGGTGCTGCATTTATTCTCTGTATTATCCACTAGTCCAAAGTGGTGCTGCATTTATTCACTATATTATCCACTAGTCAGGCATTCCATTTACTACATTTACTATACAAATGTGCATGTGACCTTGACCTTGAATTTGCAGCAACTCTGCAGTTCTGTAGGTAACAAGGTTCTAGGCCCATTCTACATATTTTTTTTCTTGATGAGTCTGGCATTTTCATTCCTGTGAGGTGCCATATAACCTTTCATGTGTTGGTGCGCGCGCCTTTAAACCCAATTCAATTCAATTCGTCCCGATATGTGAATTCACTGATTATCTACTAGTCGGGTCATGTGCTGCGTTTATTCACTATATAATCCAATAGTCCGGCATCCATTTACTACATTTACTATACAAATGTGCCTGTGACCTTGACCTTGTAGGTTGTGGTATCCTAAATATAGCATGGGCTTGGCCACGCCCCTTTCCAGGAGTGACCTGAGCCAGAAGTGAAAGGTCCCACAAATTAAAACATGCCTGATAAATGTTTCAAATACATTTTCGGATTTGTTAATTAATAAAATACCATTCATTAAAATGAGAGTATTTAATTTTACCAAGTGTATTTTTTAAACATGAAATTGTGAGCTTTACCCCCACTCAAAAACAGGTAAATCTTTACTGCGGTTTTGCATGTAAACAAATATGGCGGCCCCCATGGAACAGGTATGATAGTAACCCAGTTTGGACACTAAAACCGGGCTATCTACCGGCGGCAAATTTCTTGCTTTTCCGGCTGTTTTTGACGATTTCCTGCCAGAAATGTTAATAAAAGTAATTATACGTGTGTTATTTATTGTCAAATGCCCCCAAAAATATTAATCTAAAAACAGTTTAAACCAATCTACGGAGGAAGAATGTTTTCGAATATACGGCTTGAAAACGGTACAGTAAATTAGTGCACATAAACAAACAGTGTTTTGTAAACTGTTGTGCTTCTACTGTTTTTACTGT
Organism: Cyrtodaria siliqua; assembly: GCA_037043455.1. NCBI lineage: Eukaryota > Metazoa > Mollusca > Bivalvia > Adapedonta > Hiatellidae > Cyrtodaria > Cyrtodaria siliqua. The sequence goes on from JAWPHD010012239.1 coordinate 37,881, forward strand.
TGTTGATGTTGATGCTGTTGCTGCTGCTGATGATGCTTTGCTTATCTGCTGCTTACGTTTTGCTGCTGCTATTGCTGCTGCTGCTGATGATGATGCTTATCTGCTGCTACTGCTGCTACTGCTGATGATGATGATGATGCTTATCTCTTGCTACTATTTTTGCTGCTGCTGATGATGATGATGCTTATCTACTGCTACTGTTTTCGCTACTGCTGCTGCTGCTGCTGATGATGATGATTCTTATCTACTTTTTTTGTTGCTGCTGGAGATACTGCTACTCTTTTTGCTGCTGCCGTTGCTAATGCTTATCTGCTGCTACTGTTTATCTGCTGCTACTGCTGCTGATGATGATGATCATGCTTATCTGCTAATACTCTTGTTGCTGCTGCTACTGCTGCTGCTGATGATGATGATGATGCTTCTTATCTGCTGCTACTGTTTTTTCTCCTCCTGTTGCTATTGTAGCTGCTGCTGCTGATGATGATGATGAAGATGCTATGATAATGATGATGATGCTTATCTGTTGCTACTGTTTTTGCTGCTGCTGCTGTTTTAGCTACTGCGGCTTCCGCTGCTGCTGCTGATGATGATGATTATGATGATACTTATCTACTGCTACTGTTTTTGCTGTTGATGTTGCTGCTGCTGCTGCTGCTGATGATGATGATGATGATGATGCTTATCTGCTGCTAGTGTTTTTGCTGCTGCTGCTGCTGCCGCTGCGGCTGCTGCTGATAATGATTATGCTTATCTGCTGCTACTGTTTTTGCTGCTGCTGCTGCTGCTGCTGCTGCTGATGATGATGATGATGATGATGATGATGATGATGATATTGTTGATGATGTTTTTCTGCTGCTACTGTTTTAATGCTGTTGCTGCTGATGTTGCTGCTGCTGCTGCTGCTGCTGATGATGATGATGATGGTGATATTTTATGATAATGATGATCCTTGAGACAGTGATGTTATGCTACTGCTGCTGAGTTGATTGTGATGCTGAATATGGAGACTGTGGTGAAGGTGGTGTTGTGGTTGTGGAAATGCTGCAGGTGATGATGATGATGCTGATGCTTATCTGCTGCTAATGTTTTTGCTACTGCTGCTGCTGCTGATGATGATGCTTATCTGCTGCTACTGCTGCTGGTGATGATGATGCTTATCTGCTGCTACTGTTTTTGCTGCTGCTAGTGCTGCTGCTGCTGATGATGATGATGCTTATCTGCTGCTACTGTTTTTGTTGCTGCTAGTGATATTGCTACTTTTTTTGCTGCTGCTGCTACTGTTGCTGATAATGATGATGCTTATCTGCTGCTACTGTTTTTGCTGCTACTGCTGCTGCTGCTGCTGATGATATGATGCTTATCTGCTGCTACTCTTTTTCTGCTGCTACTCCTGCGGCAGCTGATGATGATGATGTTTATCTGCTTCTACTGTTTTTGCTCCTCCTGTTGCTGTTGTGGCTGCTGCTGCTGATGATGATAATGATGCTTATATGTTGCTACTGATTTTTTGCTGCTGCTGCTGCTGTTGTAGTTACTGCGGCTGCCGCTGCTGCTGCTGCTGATGATGATTATGATGATACTTATCTACTGCTTCTGTTTTTGCTGTTGTTGCTGCTGCTGCTGCTGCTGATGATGATGATGATGATGATGATGATGATGATGATGATGATGATGCTTATCTGCTGCTACTGTTTTTGCTAATGATGATGCTTATATGCTGCTACTGTGTTTGCTGCTGATGATGATGATGATGATGATGATGATGATGATGATGATGATGATGTTGTTGATGATGTTTATCTGCTGCTACTGTTTTTGCTGCTGCTGCTGATGTTGCTGTTGATGTTGCTGCTGCTGCTGATGATGATGATGATGATGATATTTTATTATGATGATGATCCTTGAGACAGTGATGTTATGCTGCTGCTGCTGTGATGATTGTGATGCTGAATATGGAGACTGTAGTGAAGGTGGTGTTGTGGTTGTGGAAATGCTGCAGGTGATGATGATGATACTGCTGCTGCTGTTGCTGCTACGGCTGCTGCTACTGTTTTTGCTGCTGCTGCTGCTGCTGATGATGATTTTTATCTGCTGCTACTATTTTTGTTGCTGCTGGTGATACTGCTATTGTTTTTGCTGCTGCTGCTGTTGCTGATAATGATGATGCTTATCTGATGCTACTGTTTTTGCTGCTGCTGCTGCTGTTGTAGCTACTGCTGCTGCTGCTGCTGATGATTATGATGATACTTATATACTGCTACTGTTTTTGCTGTTGTTGTTGTTGTTGCTGCTGCTGCTGATGATGATGATGATGATGATGGTGATGATGATGATGCTTATCTGCTGCTTCTGTTTTTGCTGCTGCTGATGTAGCTGCTGATGCTGCTGCTGCCGCTGCGGCAGCTGCTGATGATGATGATGCTTATCTGCTGCTACTGTTTTTGTTGCTGCAGCTGCTGATGATGCTGATGATGATGTTTATATGCTGCTACTGTTTTTGATGCTGCTGCTGCTGTTGTTGCTGTTGCTGCTGATGTTGCTGCTGCTGCTGATGATGATGATTATGATGATGATTATGGTGATATTTTATGATGATGATGATCCTTGAAACAGTGATGTTATGCTGCTTCTGCTGAGATACTTGTGATGCTGAATATGGAGACTGTGGTGAAGGTGGTGTTGTGGTTGTGGAAATGCTGCAGGTGATGATGATGATACTGTTGCTGCTGTTGCTGCTACGGCTGCTGCTACTGGAGATGCGGCTGCTGCTGCTTATAACAATATGCTGTTGCTACTGCTGCTGCTATTGTTGCTAAGGATAATGATGATGATGATGATGATGATGATGATGATGATGATGATGATGATGATGATGATGATGATGGAGACTGTTGATGTTGTGGAAATGCTGCTTTTTCAGCTGCTGATGATGATGATGACGATTATGATGATGACGATGATGCTTTGCTGTGTTTTGCTGCTGCTGTTGCTACTGCTGCTGTTGTTGCAGATGATGATGATCATCATCATCATGGAGACATTTTTTAGTTGTGATAATGCTTCTGCTACTGCTGTTGCTGATGATAATGCAGACTATGATTGTTTGTTTTTAGCTCTACTGATCAAAGATCAGCAGAGCTTATGCCGTGGCGCGGCGTCCGTCGTTCGTCCATCCGTCCGTCCGTCCGTAAACTTTTTTTAGTGGCGACTACTCCTCTGAAACTGCTTGACGAATTTTCATGGAGCTTCACAGGAATGTTACTCATGATGTCTAGTTGATCATAGCAAACATTCAGGTCGGCTGGAAATTCAAGATGGCCGCCAGGGCTAAAAAATGCGATATTGTGGCGACTACTTCTCAAAACTATAAGTGATATTGATTTGGAACCTTTACCAAAATGACTGGCACGACATGTAGTTGGTCCTAACCAAAGTTCATTTTGATGGGATGTCAATTTTTTTGTTTACATAGAGTTATACAGGTTGTTCTTTCGTTGTGGAAATGCTGCTGCTGCTGCTGCTGTTGTTGCTGCTGCTTCTCCTCTGCTGCTGTTGTTGCTGCTGTTGTTGTGGCTGCTGCTCCTGCTGAGATGATAATGATGATCTAATATATTTATGAGGAGTCTGAAGATGGGTAAAACATCCTTACAGAATATATACAAACATCGTCGATTTCTGTATGCTACCGGGTTTCCTACCTGATTCTGGTCGATGAGTAAACTTAACGTAGGATTTGCATGCATGCCACACTTTTAAATATATAAGGATTAAATAAACACGTCGCTTATTTATGTATTCAACCGTGCTTGCTACCGGATCTTATATATTGGAACCGGGCAGATAAGTAAACTGAAATTAAGGAGTGCGTGCATGTCACTAATTAATATAGATGTATAAAAGGAGAATCTAGAAACACTCCCTACTTCTATAAACAATAGGACTTTCAACGGGGCCGCACATATAGATAAAAAAATAAAATACAAACACTTTATATGGGTAAACTCACTATCGGGTTTGCATGAATTCAGAATATATAGACATAGCAGAATGCTACAGGATGTTATATATTGATACCGGTTAGATTTGTAAACTCACTTTAGGGATTGCAATCATATGTGACACATATAGATATGGGCCACACTTAAAAATATAGTGTTTGCCCTTTCACGATCGACACGAAAATATGGCCCAATGAAGTATGTTTTTCCCATTCTAAGAACATCTTTACTGCACCCCGTAGTACTTTAATTAGGCAAGATATGACGGAAAGCCGCCAGTTTTACGATGTGTAAAATACATTGTACACGCTTGCGTTTTAAATGCTTCTGTTTATAATTTTTCATTTGCATATTGCATTGAATGCATGTGGTAAAAGCTCTACTTTAATATTACAGCCATTTTTCTTGTTGCTCTGTTTGTATTTCAAGTCAACACTGGTGATAATAGTCATATATTCTGCCAACATGGCTAAAACAATTAAACAAGTCAATATTTTTAAACATTTTTAACGATTGTTTCATATATTAATCATGCCAATTTAGTTGATTAATTAAAATACCATCGTTTTTCTTTCCTTTTTATTAAATTTAGCTTTTTAACAAATAAAATAAAATATGTGCCTCCCAGTATAACTAAAATTTGAAATTGGGGTCGGGAAAGTGCAAACAGTCCTAGTCAGAACAGTGGTTCTAAAACAATGGTCAATGTTTTATCGATCTTCATAAAAACATGGATGATGCCATATATTGATACTGGGTATATGGGTTAAACAGAGTTTAGGTTTGCATATCTATCTGACACAGATATTAGAAAAACATACTTACACCGCTCATTTCGGCATTCTACCGGGCTTGCTACCGGATCTTATAAATTGATACCGGGTTAACAGAGTTTAGGGTCTGCATATCTATCTGACACATACAGAAATTAGTAAAATCATACTTACACGGCCTACTTTGGTATTTTACCATGCTTTATACCCATATTTGGGTATTCGATCGGGCTTCCTACCGGGTTATATATATTTATTATATATATTATACAGTAAGCGGGAGAGGTCACTATACTTGCTTTGCACACATACAGATATAAGGGTATAAGGGAAATCAAGCAATCCATATTTGGGTTTTCGACCGGGCTTGCTACCGAATCATATATATTTATACCGAGTAGACGGGAGGTCATTATTGGCTTTGCTCACTTACAGGTATAAAGGAAATCAAGCACCCCATATATGGGTATTCGACCGGGCTTGCTACCGGATCATATATATTTATACCGAGTAAACGGGAGAGGTCCCTATTGGCTTTGCTCACTTACAGGTATAAGGGAAATCAAGGACCCCGTTTTGGGGTATTCGACCGGGCTTGCTACCGGATAATATATATTTATATCGAGTAGACTGGATAGGTCAAAATTGGACTTGCTCGCTTACAGGTTTAAGGTAAATGAAGCACCCCGTTTTGGGGTATTCGACCGGGCTTGCTACCGGATAATATATATTTATACCGAGTAGACTGGATAGGTCACTACTGGCTTTGCTCACTTACAGGTATAAAGGAAATAAAGCACCCCATATTTGGGTATTTGACCAGGCTTGTTACCGGATCATAAATATTTATACCGAGTACACGGGAGAGGTCAGTATTGGCTACATGGGAGAGGTCACTATTGGCTTTGCTCACTTATAGGTATAAGGTAGTAGTAATAATAATAATAATAATTGAAATCCGAAAGGATATTATTTCCCAATAACTAATCATTACAAAAGTTTTAAATTGTGTGTAAGTAAAGGGAAATATCATGTTGTAACGTTTTTGTTATTTTTTTGACATAGAATATATGCAATTATTGTATATACACATCTGCATTATCTATGCATTGTCTTAAAGTTTGGTTTTGCTTTGTGTTTCATAATAAACAATACACAATATATACTCAGTTGCATTGTATATGCAAAAACTTTTGGTTATGTTTGATTGTGCTATGATATAGCAATAAAATAGATTCACTTGCATTATATCCTAGACGATACATTGTGCAACGCCACATGTAGTTTGTTGTAATCGTCATGATGAGTTATGTATTATTTGTTTGTTTAGTGCTTGAAATCTTTATCAGATGATATATATATAAACTGAAAACATGATATTTACATATTGCATTTAAATACATGCCTTTATATGTTTATAGTCATGTGTATGAACAATATATCAAACAATATTCATAATACGTAAAATAAAAATGTAAAATAAAATAAAATATAAATATTTACAAAGATGCAATGTCCATGGAATGTGAATTTTAATCTCACGTGGGCTTACTCATATTTTGTATTACATAGTGAAAGACTGTGTGTATAAAATAGATGATTAAATGATATGAACATATTTATACCATCTTCTCCATATGTACATTTGTTTATGTTGTTTCATTTCGTATTACCTGTCATTGTATTGTGTTAACTATGTGTATCCACACAGGCCGTAAGGCCTATTGGAATTTTGAATAAAACATATATTAATATCTTTATTTCAAGAGGATAACATTTGGCTACATATGGTCCTCAGACAAAATATAATATGTTTACAGTTTATACAAACATAATTAAAACAATGGAACAAAAATAATAAGATGTCTAGAAACTTCATGATTTTCCTAAAAGGCTTGTATTTGAGATACATTGATTAAAGGGGGTACATCCGACTGTTCATATGGGCCTAGGGTCCGAGTGATATATTTGTGCCTTAAAATACATCCGGTTTTTTTAAAAGTAAATATGATAATTTCGGTTTTAAATATTTCATTATTGTAACAAAAACTCTGATATTGCAATAAAGGATGTTTCACTTAAGACCTTATGTTTATTGAGCGAATATGTGAACAAAAGTAATGTCAAAGGTTTTAACTACCCGTTACGACCTTTATACACACATGTTTGTTATTGACAATGTGTTGTATATACAATGCATGCACATGTGCGTGCGTGCGTGCGTGCGTGCGTGCGTGCGTGTCATGCATGAATGTATGCATGTATGTATGCGACCCTTTACTACTGAGGCCTCGATATGCACACGCCAATCTACCAGATATTAATATCTAAGATTCGGTAGTTAGCTCGGTAGAATTCACTAACAGTGAACTCTCCTGTGTACTCTGTATAAATATATCATATCAGGTAGCGAGCCCGGTAGAATACATAAATATGGAGTACTTCACTTCCCTTATATCTATAAGTGTGCAAACGCACACATAGTGAACACTCCTGTATAAATATATCAGATCAGGTAGCAAGCCCGGTAGAATGCCCAAATATGGAGTGCTTCGTTTCCCTTGTATCTATTAGTGCGCAAACGTACTAATATGTACTCCTCTGTGTACTCTGTATAAATAGATAAGATTAGGTAGCAAACCAGGTAGAATACCCAAATATGGAGTGCTTCACTTCCCTTATATATAATAGTGCGCAAACGCACTAATAGTAAACTCTCCTGTATACTCTGTATGAAATAGATAAGATCAGGTAACAAGCCCGGTAGAATATCCAAATATGGAGTGCTTCATTTCCCTTATATCTATAAGTGTGCAAACACACTAATAGTGAACTCTCCTGTGTACGCTGTATAAATATCAAACCGGGTAGAATTCCCAAATATGGAGTGCTTCATTTCCCTTATATCTATAAGTGTGCAAACACACTAATAGTGAACTCTCCTGTGTACGCTGTATAAATATATCAAATAAGGTAGCAAACCGGGTAGAATTCCCAAATATGGTGTGCTTCATTTCCCGTATATCTATAAGTGTGAACGCACTAATAGTGAACTCTCCTGTGTACTCTGTGTACATATATATAAGATAAATGTAGACGATAAACTCATTTAATCTACTAGCCGGTATCAATATATACTATCCGTTAGCAAACCCGATGGAATACCAAACTAGGCAGTTCGAATGTATGTATGTCTATATTGATATCTGATATCAATATATAAGATCCGGTAGCAAGCCCGGTAGCAAAATGAGATATAGGGTCCTATAGAAACCACAGCGTCCGAACGCAATGGCATCGTAGGTCCGCACTGTACTGTAAACAAGGAATTAATTATACAATGAAGGAGACAAAATACAACAGAAAGTGTGGTGAAGACAGGTTTACCGACTTGGAACGGTCAGTAGGCAATAAGGCCTACAGGTTAGCTTGAATCGATTTTATGTGTACACAATCATCGCTATTATTCTGTCTTCAGCGCCGAAATAGACAGTGTAAACAAAACTACATTCCATCAAAAGAAATTCTCTAACAATAAAGTCCACATCCAGAGAAAATAACAAAAGAAACACTAAGATGTTGTTGTAAAGCTATATAAAATATAAAATAAGAAGCATCTCAGGATGTATCCAGAATTGTACTGAACATTCACAGCAGTTGCAGCCAAAGGGAAAACCAATCAAGGGTACGACCAGAAAACCCAAGGGACGAAAGCTCATGTACCTACCTCCTTTGGTCGGGGTTTCAGTAGGTGCAATCATAGAGTCCCAAGAGGTTGTCCAGTCATCGCACAAGGGAAAGTGAAGCGTAGTGACTGACGGCAGAGGGGTCAATCACTAATGTATACTAAGAAATAGGCCGTATATGTTTTTCTAATATCTATATGTGTCAGATATATATGCATACCCTAAACTCAGATAACCCATATATACCCGGTATCAATATATAATATCCGGTAGCAAGCCCGGTAGAATACCAAACTAGGCGGTGTATGTTTTTCCAATATCTATATGTGTCAGATATATATATGCAGACCCTAAACTCAGTTAACCCATATACCCGGTATCAATATATAATATCTGGTAGAAAGCCCGATAGAAGACCAAACTAGGCGGTGTATGATTTTCCAATATCTATATTTGTCAGATATATATGTAGACCCAGAACTCAGTTAACCCATATACCCGGTATCAATATATAAGATCCGGTATCAAGCCCGGTAGAATACCAAACTAGGCGGTGTATTTTTTTCTAATATCTATATGTGTTAGATATATATGCAGACCCAGAACTCAGTTAACCCATATACCCGGTATAAATATATATGATCCGGTAGCAAGCCCGGTCGAATACCCAAATATGGGGTGCTTGATTTCCCTTATACCTGTAAGTGAGCAAAGCCAATATTTACCTCTCCTGTCTACTCAATATAAATATATATTATCCGGTAGCAAGCCCAGTCGAATACCCAAATATGGAGTGCTTGATTACCATTATATCTATAGTTGAGCAAAGCCAATAGTGACCTCTCCCGTCAACTTTTATAGATAAAGGTGTAATGAATATAATACACTGAAATACACAAAAAATCTTTTCACGGAGTTTCCTTAGCCGTTTTAGAACGTTCCTGGGTCTATTTCGATAGATTTTTTTTCTGTTGTATGAAATAATATGAAAGCCACATAGTAATAAATCTAGACTAATTGAACTGTATATAATTGATTTGGGGAAAATCAACAACAGTCACGTGGGATGATGCACATGTATACAGTTGCGTAAAAAATCGGTTAAAATACTTTTCCGTACACATTGAAATAGTTATCGCACGCACGCTCGACACGCGCGCACGCACGCACGAACACACCCACACACCCACATTAGCAATTGTAAAATAAAAAATAATAACATAAAATTAAAACTTGAACTTATTGTTTTACGCGAGCTATTAGCGCATCAGACATAATGCATGAAAACAAAAATTCAAAAAAGCATTTACATATAAAAATAGAAAAAAAGAAATAAATATGAATAAAAATAACAATCAAATAATCATATCTCAAATATGGACTAGAGAATAGTATTACATCTAGTAATAAAATGTATCCAGTTTATTTTCAATGTGTGTATCAACATATATTTACGATTCAATGGATTGATCCAAATATAAGTTGCTTGATTTACATTGATTGTCGTTTTTAACGACACAAAGTCTTATGAAATCATAAAAACTATATATGTTAAGTGCATATGTAAAGTTATAAACTTGCATACAATTGTTGTGTGTATGATAGGTTCTGAATATGTCAATACTATTATGCAAACATGAACTAATATAAATACAATAAAACATCAATGTTTGATGGTTCAGTGGATCAGCTTGTATGTTTCGTCTGCTGGCCTAGACAACATTGATTACCTTACATACATTTTTGGTATATTGTTTTGAAAGAATGAATTCTCAATTGAAAACACCATTGCATGACAGCTCAGGAGATCAGTGTTTACGTTTCGTCAACTGGGCTTGATTACAAGGAGGTTAATTTATAAAGAAATGTTATAAAACATATACTTAGTAAAGTGTTGCTGTCTTAGGCTAAATCACACACAAACATACTATAGGTAGGACTGGTGGTTTAACCAATACTAAGTAGAATGCAATGGCCCATTCGTGTTTGTGTATTACTATTAAACAAGACAAATAGGTGTGATATTTCAATCAGAAAATATTTCTCAAGATCACTTGCATATTCAGTCAATATACTATCACTTTTAATTGTTACGATCATCTTACAGCAGTATTTATTGTGTTGTTTACATTATTTGTTATATATGTGATTTGACAACATGATTACCAATGTATTACCTACGTCAATCACAGTGTGTGCACGTGTACAATGTCACTTACTTGACAATATGTACCTAATTCATTAAGTTATAAAATGTAATTCTTAAAATTTTAATATTTATATTGTTAAAAACATATACAGTTAATGGGTTTTAAACATTAGTTTTATTGTATACACATCACCTAAAGGTTGAATCAGTCTTAATCAATGTATCTCAAATACCACCTTTTTAGAAAAATCATGAAGTTTCTAGACATTTTATTCATTTTATTATTTTTGTACCAGTGTTTTAATTATGTTTGTATAAAAGGTAAATATATTCTGTTTCTGTTGAGGTCCATGTCTGAGGACCATATGTTAGATTGGCTTGTAGCCAAATATGTTATCCTCTTGAAATAAAGATATGATTATTATTATTATTATTATTATTATTATTATTATTTTTACTTTATACCTATAAGTGAGCAAAGCCAATAGTGACCTCAACCGTCTACTCGGTATAAATATATATGATCCGGTAGCAAGCCAGGTCAAATACATAAAATATGGGGTGCTTGATTTCCCTTATTCCTATAAATGAGCAAAGCCAATAGTGACCTCTCCCGTCTACTCGGTATAAATATATATTGTCCGGTAGCAAGTCCGGTCGAATAACCAAATATGTTGTGCTTGATTTCCCTTATACATGTAAGTGAACAAAGCCAGTATTGACCCCTCCTGTCTACTCTGTATAAATATATATGATCCGGTAGCAAGCCCGGTCGAATACCCGAATACGGGGTGCTTCATTTCCCTTATAACTATAAGTGAGCAAAGTCAATAGTGACCTCTCCCGTCTACTCGGTATAAATATATATATATGAAATACCCATATATGGGTATAAAGCACGTTAGAATACCAAACTAGGCGGTGTAAGTATATTTTTCTAATATCTATATTTGTCAGATAGATATGCAGACCCTAAACTCAGTTAAGCGATCTACCCGGTATCGATATATAAGATCCAGTAGTAAGGACGGTAGAATACCAAACTAGGCGGTGTATGTTTTCCTAATATTTATATGTGTCAGATAGGTATGCAGACTTAAACTCATTTAACTTATATACCTGATATCATTATATAAGATCCGGTAGCAAGCCCTGTAGAAGACCAAACTAAGCGGTGGAAAAATATTTTTATATTATCTATATTTGTCAGATAGATATGCAGACCCTAAACTCAGTTAAGCCATCTACCCGGTATCGATATATAAGATCCGGTAGTAAGGACGGTAGAATACCAAACTAGGCGGTGTATGTTTTCCTGATATCTATATGTGTCAGATAGGTATGCAGACTTAAACTCATTTAACTCATATACCTGATATCATTATATAAGATCCGGTAGCAAGCCCTGTAGAAGACCAAACTAAGCGGTGGAAGAATATTTTTATATATCTATATTTGTCAGATAGATATGCAGACCCTAAACACAGTTAAGCAATCTACCCGGTATCGATATATAAGATCCGGTAGTAAGGACGGTAGAATACCAAACTAGGCGGTGTATGTTTTTCTAATATCTATATGTGTCAGATAGGTATGCAGACTTAAACTCAGTTAACTCATAAACCTGATATCAATATATAAGATCAGGTAGCAAGCCCGATATAATCCCAAACAAGGCGGTTTGAGTATGTGACCCTAAACTCAGTTAACCTATCTACGCGGTATCAATATATAAGATCCGGTAGCAAGCCCGGTAGAAGACCAAACTAGGCGGTGGAAGCATATTTTTCTATTATCTATATTTTCCAAATAGATATGCAGACTTAAACTCAGTTAACTCATATACCTGATATCAATATATAAGATCAGGTAGCAAGCCCGATAGAATCCCAAACAAGGCGGTGTGACTATGTGACCCTAAACTCAGTTAACCTATCTACGCGGTACCAATATATAAGATCCGGTAGCAAGCCCGGTAGAAGACCAAACTAGGCGGTGGAAGCATATTTTTCTATTATCTATATTTTCCAGATAGATATGCAGACTTAAACTCAGTTAACTCATATACCTGATATCAATATATAAGATCCGGTAGCAAGCCCGATAGAATCCCAAACAAGGCGGTGTGAATATGTGACCCTAAACTCAGTTAACCTATCTACGCGGAATCAATATATAAGATCCGGTAGCAAGCCCGGTAGAAGACCAAATTAGGCGGTGGAAACATATGTTTCTATTATCTATATTTTCCAGATAGATATGCAGACTTAAACTCAGTTAACTCATACACCTGCTATCAATATATAAGATCCGGTAGCAAGCCCGATAGAATACCAAACAAGGCGGTGTGAGTATGTAACCCTATACTCAGTTAACTCATATACCCGGTATCAATATATCAGATCCGGTTTAAAGCCAGGTAGAAGTCCAAACTAGGTGGTGTATGTTTTCCAATATCTATATGTGTCAGATATACATGCAAACTCAGTTAACTCATTACACGGTATCAAATATAATATCCGGTAGAAAGCCCGGTAGGAGACCGAAATAGGCGGTGTATGTTTTTCCAATATCTATATGTGTCAGATGTATATGAAGACCCAGAAGTCAGTTAACTCATATACCCGGTATCAATATATCAGATCCGCTTTAAAGCCAGGTAGAAGTCCAAACTAGGTGGTGTATGTTTTCCAATATCTATATGTGTCAGATATACATGCAAACTCAGTTAACTCATTACACGGTATCAAATATAATATCCGGTAGAAAGCCCGGTAGGAGACCGAAATAGGCGGTGTATGTTTTTCCAATATCTATATGTGTCAGATGTATATGAAGACCCAGATTTCAGTTAACTCATATACCCGGTATCAATATATCAGATCCGCTTTAAAGCCAGGTAGAAGTCCAAACTAGGTGGTGTATGTTTTCCAATATCTATATGTGTCAGATATACATGCAAAATCAGTTAACTCATTACACGGTATCAAATATAATATCCGGTAGAAAGCCCGGTAGGAGACCGAAATAGGCGGTGTATGTTTTCCAATATATATATGAGTCAGATATATATGAAGACCCAGAAGTCAGTTAACTCATATACCCGGTATCAATATATCAGATCCGGTATAAATCCAGGTAGAAGTCCAAACTAGGTGGTGTATGTTTTTCTAATATCTATATGAGTCAGATATATATGAAGACCCAGAAGTCAGTTAACTCATATACCCGGTATCAATATATCAGATCCGATTTAAAGCCAGGTAGAAGTCCAAACTAGGTAGTGTATGTTTTCCAATATCTATATGTGTCTATATGTGTCAGATATACATGCAAACTCAGTTAACTCATATACCAGGTATCAGATATAATACCCGGTAGAAAGTCCGGTAGGAGACCGAACTAGGCGGTGTGTGTTTTCCAATATCTATATGAGTCAGATGTATATGAAGACCCAGAAGTCAGTTTACTCATATACCCGGTATCAATATATCAGATCCGGTATAAAGCCAGGTAGAAGTCCAAACTAGGTGGTGTATGTTTTCCAATATCTATATGTGTCAGATATACATGCAAACGCAGTTAACTCATATACCAGGTATCAAATACAATATCCGGTAGAAAGCCCGGTAGGAGAACGAACTAGGCGGTGTATGTTTTCCAATATCTATATGTGTCAGATATACATGCAAACTCAGTTAACTCATATACCCGGTATCAAATATAATATCCGGTAGAAAGCCCGGTAGGAGACCGAACTAGGCGGTGTATGTTTTCCAATATCTATATGAGTCAGATATATATGAAGACCCACAACTCAGTAAACCAATATACCCGATATCAATATAGGACATCTGGTTGAAATCCCGGTAGAATACCCATATAAGAGTTGTTTGCTTTTTTATTTCGGTAGCAAGCCCGTAAAATAATGAATATGCATATTTATATTTTCATTTTAACATCTTGAAACATATTTATGTTTGCCTTTCCTGGTCCTAATTCAAATTTTGAGTAGACAGATAGGACGGTAGGCAGTCTAATAAAACAAATGAAAGAAGAATATCTAATATAGTGATAACAGAACAACAGAAACTTTATGTTTTTTAATTAATAAGTATTAAATTGACCTGGCATCATCCATGTATTTATGAAAATCGGTAAAATATTGACTATTGTTTTAGAACCACTGAACGGACTAGGCCAGCCTAGCTTAAACATATTTAGTCTGTGCACTTGGAATATATTTGTTCGTTGTATTAATTAAAAGTTAACTATCGCTTAATATATCTTGCTTAATATATCTTGCAGTTCAGTGGCGTAGCGTGACCAAAATCTTTATTACTCACGGGGATTGGTGCTGGAGCGGGTTGTGTATGGCTGTTTGTACACATGACATGCCGTTAAACCACAATCAAGCTTATTATTATTTTTCAGTCAATAAAAGACGTTTCAGTTTGCAATCTTGATATTTTATTACATAAGTACTGGCTACCATTAGCAGTGAGGATTATGACGTCATATATAAGCTTTAAACTGCCAATTATACCTTCCAAGGGTATAGATGTTAGCCTTTTGATTCTACAATAGGAGTGAGGCATTCTCTTCTATATAAATTTTCAAAAACAGCTTTGACATAAATCATTAGCAAACTGAACCGACACATGTAGTACAATTATAATTAGTTAGAGCGCTCTTACTTGTATATGTATTTATATCGATATTGTATATATTAATGCATTAATGTAACCATGATACATATAATGTGGAAACAAAATATAAACTGTGTAAATAAAATATTTAATGTGTACATAACATGTCTTAGATGTCGAAAATATCCAACTATACAATAGTTACAATACATATTTTGTCAAATGGTATTATAATGTCCCATTGTATGACTACGACAAACTATACATAAGATAGACGATAGACACATGACGATAGATTCGACAGAGACAGAGTTTATTTCCATCGTGGAGTATTGAACTTTTAGATTGAGATAGAACGTAGTTTCAGAGCTTAGTTATGCGAGACATTGAGACAAACTATGTTTGTCACATGAATATAAGACCAGTGTAAATTGGCCCTTGTATTATAACCAAAAACATCATCATCATCAGCAGCAGCAGCAAAAGCAGCAGCAACAGCAGCAGCAGCAGAAGTATCATCATGGTCAGCAGCATCAGCAGCATCATCAGCAACAGTATCATCATCATCAGCGGCATCAGAAGCTTGAGCAGCAGCATCAACGGCATCATCACCAATAGCAGCATCAACAACAGCAAAAAAGTAGAAGCAGATAAGCACCATTCTCATCATCATCAACAGCAGCAGCAACATCATCACCATCTTCAGCATCATCATCATCATCATCATCATCATCAGAACAGCATCATCATCATCCGCAGCAGCATCTTCAGAAGCATCATCTTCATTGGAAGCTTAGCAACATCATCATAATCAGCAGCAGCAACAACATCAGCAGAAGCAGTAGCATCATCATATTCAGCAGCATCATCATCATCAGCAGCAGTAGCTTCGAAAGTAGCAGCAACAACAACATCATCATCATCAGCGTGCAGCAGCAGCAGCATCATCATCAGCAGCAACATCATCATATCAACAGCAGCAGCGTCAGACAGATGCAGCAGCAGCAGCAGCAGCGGCATCATAATCAATAGATTACATCTGCTGCAGCAAAAACATCAACAAATGTAGAAGCAGATAAGCATCATCATCGTCATCATCAGCAGCAGCAGCAGCAACAGCAGCAGCAGCAGCAGCAGCAGCAGCAACAACATCATGTTCTTCTACAGCAGCAGCAGCAGCAGCAACAGCATCATCAGCAGCAGCAGCAGCATCATCATCAATAGCAGCAGCAACAACATCAATAAAAATAGAAGCATATAAGCACCATCATCATCATCAGTAGCAGCAGCAGCAGCAGTAGCAGCATCAACAACAGAAGCAGCAGCATCATCAGAAGCCTCATCATCATCAGCAATAACAACATCATCATCATCAGCAGCAGCATCATCATCATCAGAGGCGTCAGTAGCAGCAACGACAACAGTAAAAAAGTAGAAGCAGCTAGATAAACACCTTCATCATCATCATCATCTGCAGCAGCAGCAACAACAACATCAGCAGCAGCAGCAACATCATCATCATCATCATCATCTGCAGCAGCAGCAGCACAGCATCAGCATCAGCATCAACAGCTGCAGCGTCAGCAGCAACATCATCATCAGCAACAGCATCATCATCATCAGCGGCATCAGAAGCTTGAGCAGCAGCATCAGCAACAACAGCAAAAAAGTAGAAGCAGATAAGCACCATTCTCATCATCATCAACAGCAGCAGTAACATCATCACCATCTTCAGCATCATCATCATCATCATCATCATCATCATCATCATCATCATCATCATCATCATCATCATCATCATCATCATCATCATCATCATCATCATCATCATCATCATCATCATCATCATCATCATCATCATCATCATCATCATCATCATCATCATCATCATCATCATCATCATCATCATCATCATCATCATCATCATCATCATCATCATCATCATCATCATCATCATCATCATCATCATCATCATCATCATCATCATCATCATCATCATCATCATCATCATCATCATCATCATCATCATCATCATCATCATCATCATCATCATCATCAGAACAGCATCATCATCATCCGCAGCAGCATCAGAAGCCTTAGCAGGAGCAGCAGCAGCACCAGCAGCAACAGCAGCATCAATAGCAGCAGCAGCAGCAATACCAAAACAGTAGAAGCGGATAAGCATCATCATCAACATCAGCAACAGCAACATCAGCATCAGCAGCAGCATCACCTGCAGCAGCAGCTTCAGAAACATCAGCAACAACATCGTCATCATCATCAGCAGCAGCAACAGCAACAGCAATAGCAAAAACAGCAACAGCAGCATCAGAAACATCATCATCTTCAACAGCAGCAGCAGCATCATCCTTAGTAGCAGCAGCATCAACAGAAGCAGCAGCATCATCAACATCAGCATCAGAAGCCTCAGCAGCAGGTGCAGCAGCAGCAGCCAAACAGTAGAAGCAGATAAGCATCATCAGCTGCAGCAACGACAGCATCAGCAGCAGCAGCATCATCAGCAGCAGTAGCTTCGAAAGTAGCAGCAAAACAATATCATCATCATCAGCAGCAGCAGCAGCAACACCAACAACAGCAGCATCAGAAGCATCATCATCTTCAGCAGCAGCAGCAGCATAACCATCATCAGCAACAGCATCATCATCATCAGCAGCAGCAGCAGCAGCATCAGCAGCATCAGCAGCATCATCAACAGCAGCAGCAGCATCATCAACAGCAGCAGCAGCAGCATCAGAAGCCTCAAAAGCAGCAGCAGCAGCATCAATAGCAGCAGCAGCAACAAACAACAGCAAAACAGTAGAAGCAGAGAAGCATCATCATCAGCTGCAGCAACAACAGCTTCAGCAGCAGCTTCAGAAGCAGCAGCATCAACATCATCATCATCATCATCTTCAACAACAGCAGCAGCAGCAGCAGCAACAACAACAACAGCATCATCAACAGCAGCAGCAGCATCTTCAGAAGCATCATCTTCATTGGAAGCTTAGCAACATCATCATAATCAACAGCAGCAACAACATCAGCAGAAGCAGTAGCATCATCATATTCAGCAGCATCATCATCATCAGCAGCAGTAGCTTCGAAAGTAGCAGCAACAACAACATCATCATCATCAGCAGCAGCAGCAGCATCATCATCAGCAGCAGCGTCAGACAGCAGCAGCAGCAGCAGCAGCAGCAGCAGCAGCATCATAATCAATAGATTACATCTGCTGCAGCAAAAACATCAACAAAAATAGAAGCAGATAAGCATCATCATCATCAGCAACAGCATCATCATCGTCATCATCAGCCACAGCAGCAGCAGCAGCAGCAGCAGCAGCAACAACATCATCTTCTTCTACAGCAGCAGCAGCAGCAGCAACAGCATCATCATCATCATCAGCAGCAGCAGCAGCATCATCATCAATAGCAGCAGCAACAACATCAATAAAAATAGAAGCAGATAAGCACGATCATCATCAGTAGCAGCAGCAGTAGCAGCAGCAGCAGCAGCAGCAGCAGCAGCAGCAGCAGCAGTAGCATCATCAACAACAGAAGCAGCAGCAGCATCAGAAGCCTCATCATCATCAGCAACAACAACATCATCATCATCAGCAGCATCATCATCATCATCAGAAGCGTCAGTAGCAGCAACGACAACAGTAAAAAAGTAGAAGCAGCTAGATAAACACCATCATCATCATCATCATCTGCAGCAGCAGCAACAACAACATCAGCAGCAGCAGCAGCAACATCATCATCATCATCATCTGCAGCAGCAGCAGCAGCAGAAAAACAGCATCAGCATCAGCATCAACAGCTGCAGCGTCAGCAGCAACATCATCATCATCAGCAGCAGCAGCAACAACAGTAGCAGTAGCAGCAGTAGCAGCAGCAGCATCTGAAGCAGCATCATCATCATCAGCAGCAGCAGCAGAAACAACAGCAGCAGCGGCAACAAAATCATCATCAGCAGCAGCATAAGCTGCATCAGCAGCATCAATAACGGTAGCAACAACAGCAAAAAACCTAGAAGCAGGTAAGCATCATCATCATCATCATCATCATACTCATCATCAACAAGCAACTAGCAACATTATTAGCTTCTGTCCGTGGTATTTATTTACTTTATTCGTGTTATTATTAAACATTCCATGAAAAAAGCTAGCATTTGCATAGCAGCCGTAGTTGTCGCCCGGTTGTTCCAGCCGGTTGATGCTTCCAAAATGAGCCACTATTATACCTCCATGGAAAGTTCTGTAGGGGAAACATGCTGAATTTTAACTTTTAGCACACTGGACTTGGACTTTGGACTTTGGACTTATCTTGAAAATAAGACACAACTTTTTGAATTTGTGTACATATTTTGTGTTTATTTATTCTTGCACCTATAGCCCAACACAAAACCCGACTTATTTTTCCATTTACGCATTTGTGTTTTGTTTATTCTTATATTTATACCTCTCCCTGCCCCTCCCGCTCACTCTCCCCAACCACCACCTACATTACCCCACTCCTCATCCCCCACCCCAAAACCCAACAGTTTTTTTTTTTCTTCGTATTTCTTTGTTGTTTTGTTTATTTATTCTTAAACCTGTACCCACACCACCACCAACAACAACACCCCATCCCCAACTAAAACAAAGAAAGACTACTTTTTTGTTTCTTTGTATTTATTTGTACACCACGGAAGTCGAGCATCTGCATTTTGTTGAGATCACCTGAGCCATAGGATCAAGGTGATCTATTTGATAGATCCTTTCAGAGAAAATAATCCAGATCTTAAAAGATATATTTGGAGAAAAAGAAAACCATTGCAGCAGGCTCGATTAGATTTTTTCCTGATAACAGAAAATTTTCTTTCATCTGTCAAACAATGCATTATTGATAATAGCTACAGATCTGATCACTCAGCAATTATATTAAGTATTTGTTTTAATGAATTTAAAAAAGGTAAACCTCTTTGGAAGCATAACAACTCACTACTTAAAGACATTAATTATCTTCAGGCAATTAATGATAAAATAAAAGAGGTCAAATTGCAATATGCCTTACCTATATACAATAATGATACTTTAGAAGATATACCAAACAGTGAAATACAATTTACTATTAATGATCAACTGTTTCTCGAAACATTGTTAATGGAACTTCGGGAGAAATCCATCTCTTATTCATGTTATGTTAAAAAGACAACTGATGAAAGGGAGAAAACTCTAACACAGAATATAGCAAATATTGAACAGAAACTTACAACAGAAAAAATTGAAGAGCTTGAAATTTTAAAGTCTGAACTGATCGAAATAAGAAAAAACAAGGTTAAAGGATCAGTCATAAGGTCACGGGCTACAAACATACAAGAAGGTGAAAAGCCCACGCAATATTTTTGTGCTTTAGAATCACATAATTACCTAAGTAAGATAATACCAAAACTGGAAAAAGATGATGGATCAATAATAACGGACCAATATGAAATTCTAAAAGAGACAGAATCATTTTATAAAACATTATATAGTAGTAGAGAAAATACCTTGGAAGATATTAACCTTAAGGAAGATTTAAAGCATTTAAATATTCCAAAATTGAATGAAGAGGAGTCTAACAGATTAGAAGGACTACTAAACATAACAGAATTATCTTTTTCGTTAAAAAACATGAAAAATAATCGCAGTCCAGGGACTACTGGGATACCTTGCGAGTTTTATAAAGTATTTTGGAAACAATTAGGTCACTTCATTTTGAGAGCAATTAACTATAGTTACGCTATAGGAGGATTATTCATTACTCAGCGTCAAGGAATTATAACATTATTACCTAAAGAAAATAAGTCAAGGCAATACCTGAAGAATTATAGACCAATCTCACTTTTAAATACTGTTTACAAAATGGCTTCTGCATCAGTAGCAAATAGGATTAAACCAGTTTTACAAAAACTCATTAACAGAGACCAAACAGGTTTTATAGCTGGCAGGTATATTGGTGAAAATTCAAGATTAACATATGACATTATGCATTATTTAGAGGGAAATAATCTCTCTGGACTGCTTCTCTTAGTAGACTTTGAAAAGGCGTTTGACTCGTTATCATGGTCATTTATCCAACATGTTCTTAAATATTTCAATTTTGGTCCATGTATTAGATCATGGATATCTCTCTTTTACAAAAATGCCCAACTATCTGTAAATCAAGGGGGTAATTTGTCATCGTTTTTCGGTATTGAACGCGGATGTAGACAGGGCGATCCCCTATCTCCATATATTTTTATTTTATGTGCAGAAATATTGGCAATAAAGATTAGAGGCAATAAAAAAATTAAAGGTATAAGCATTAATAACACAGAGTACAAATTATCACAATTTGCTGACGATACTACAACTTATTTAGATGGGTCAGATATTTCATTAAACGAAACTTTAAATGAGCTAGATAAATTTGCCAAAGTTTCTGGACTAAAGGTAAACTTTGAAAAAACTCAAGTTGTCTGGCTAGGTATAAAAAAGTACAGTTCTGAATCGATCAAAACAAAATGGAAATTGAACTGGGGCAAAAACAGATTTAAGTTACTTGGACTATCTTTTGACACAGACCTTACAAAAATGATAAATATAAATTTCACTGAAAAAATAAATCAACTAAAAAGTAAGATTAAATCTTGGCAAAAAAGGTATCTTACTCCTTTAGGCAGAATAACAGTAATAAAATCACTTCTCATTCCATCTTTTAACCATCTGTTTTTATCCTTACCAAACCCATGCGAAAACATTGTTAAAGAAATCAATGATATACTGTTTAATTTCCTTTGGCACGGTAAGGCAAGAATAAAAAGTGCCATTATATGTAAAGAATATTGTGAAGGAGGATTGAAAATGATAAATATAAATGCATTTATAACAGCTTTAAAAACAACATGGATTAGAAGAATAGTAACAGACCAATTCAAATATGAAAATATCCTAAAGTCATATATAGATATAGATAAACTGTTTAACTGCGGTATTTTGTATATAAATAAGAAATTGGGAAGTATAAAAAACGTTTTTTGGCAAGATGTTCTTAAGGCACACATACACTTTGTATCAAAGTATCAACCAGCCAATGAGGACTATTATCTATCCAGCCCAATATTTTATAATAAAAGTATATGTATAGGCACAAGTGCATTTTTTATAAAATCATGGTATAATAAGGGCTTACGAATAATAAATGATTTAATGGGAAAGGATGGAAAAATATATTTATATGATGAATTAAAAAAAATATATGGAATAAATTTAAATTTTTTACAATATAATGGGTTAGTGGTAGCTATCAAAAAAATGGAGAAAGAAATAATAGATACTAAAAGAACAACGAAGTTGGAAACTCCTGTGCTACCAACTCCACTAAAAATATATTTAAGAAATAAAAAAGGAGTTAAAGACATGTATCAAATATTAAATCAAAATAATGAATGTCCTAGTGGTAAAATCACATGGACTAGAATGTATAACTTCAGCGAAGATACCTGGAGTCAAATTTATACATGGCCTTTCACAATAACAAAGGATACCACTTTACAATGGTTCCAGATAAGAATAAATCACAATATTTTAGCAACAAACAAGTTTCTCCATAAAATAAAATTAATAGAGAGTCCACTTTGTTCTTTCTGTTCATCAGTCGGTGAAACAATTACACATTTACTGTGGGAATGCCAGCTTTCACAAAATATACTGACAAACCTTAAGGACTGGTTAAAACAAAATAAGGTGGAAATAGATTTTGAAAAGAGGTCATTTATCTTTGGAATATATGATGAAAACACAAGTGTTCTAAATCAGCGTATATTGTTGGAAACAAAGTACTACTTATACTATTGTCGATGCTCAAAAAATAAACCTAGCCTCACTACACTGAAAAATAGACTACAACTTTTTTATAAAACAGATGAAGAAATAGCAATTACAGAAAATAAATATGACTGTTTCTTAAAAACATGGGAAAACTTTCATAACTTCTTAACATGAAAACCTAGCAACCTTTTTTTCTTTTTTAAATAAATATATATATTAGTAAAAAACCTCATGCTGAGATGCCCCCACCCCTCCCCGCTTTTTTTCTTTCTCAATAACATCTCCCCATAGCTTAATTATACTGAAATTATATTTATTAATAACACAATACTATACACTTGCCAGCAGGTAATCATATTTTGTAGAGCAACTATAAATAAATTTATATTTCTAAATGCATGAAATATATCTCATAATCTGTTGAGTGTTCAGTGTGAAGGATTTGTGTATGTGTACATGTACGTTAAGGATACAGCTATATATATATATTATATTATTTTACTAGTACATGTACATTGAAAACATAATATTAAATTGCTGTAAGGTGTACAGAGGGATGGTCCTCCCCGACCCTCTGCTCACCATTAGACGGGGAGAATAAATGGGCTTCTATTTTTAGAAGCTGAAAAAAAAAGAAAAAAAAAAAGGTGATCTATTGGGATCGCTTTTCGTCCATCGTCGTCCGTCATTAACTTTTGCTTCAAACGACTTCTTCTCACAAACCGCTTTGTCAGTTTTGACTAAACTTCACATGGATGATCATTAGGTGAAGGTTGTTTTTTTTAAAACAAAATTAGTTCTGTGCGACATCCAATATGGCTGCCATTGAGCAGGGGTGGAAACAAGTGATATATGCGTTACTCTTGGGCTTTCTTTGGGGGTTGCATTTAGGTCAGTTTCTCGCAAACTATGCACTGGACCTTTAAAACATTGCTTATAGTTGTATCTTGGGTAGTACATCGCAACTCTCAAAAAACATACGTGGCTGTGACCTTCACCTTCCAAGCAAAGAGCAGATAAGACAAAACATTCCATTTTGACCTAGTTGTCTTGGGTAGTGCGTTTTTTTAGATGTATGGATTTCATCTATGACCTTGACCTACTAATTTGGGAGTGATGATTTTTTTATTATTTTTTTTAAAGAATGTCATTTTGTTTTTAAAAGAATGCACATCAGCAAAATGTAAACTCGATTATTTTTAGTTATTAAAATGTTTACAAACTTTCATTTAACAACATTTACCTTTAATTTCTGTGTCTCGTCCCAAGACCCCCGTGTGGTTGCCGGGGTAGAATACAACCACTGCAAACACACCGTCACATGCAGAGGGCCCCGCCCCCCCCCCCCCCCCCCCCACAATTCATATTGATTTTGTCATAATTTTTTATCATGCTCATTCAAGGTCTTTATCATGACACCGCGTATGCAAGCATGGAAACGTGGCTCCATCGTAAATGGAGTGTGTACTACAGAATTTGCAGCAACTCTGCAGTTCTGTAAGTAACAAGGTTCTAGGCCCATTCTACGTATTTTTTCTTGATGTAAATGGAGCAATGAGTCTGGCATATTCATTCCTGTTAGGCGCCATATAACCTTTCATGTGTTGGTGCGCGCGCCTTTAAACCCGATTCTCCGTCGGTGTGTTCTTGGGCAAGACACTTTACCTTAGCCTCGTCCGTCGGATGGGGACGTAAACCGGGCGGTCCCGTGTATCGGCCTATCCTCCGAGCACGTTAAAGAACCATAGGAATCTATTCGATAATAAGAGTAGGGCAGGTTCCCGGATTCCTATGTATCCTTCCCCTCTCTCTGGGGCGGCTCTAAATAACCTATACTGTGTTGATGAGCCGTTAAACAACATTCAATTCAATTCAATTTAAACCCGATTCAATTCAATTCGTCCCGAGATGTGAATTCACTGATTGCCTACTAGTCGGGTCATGCGCTGCG
Source organism: Cyrtodaria siliqua (assembly GCA_037043455.1). Taxonomy (NCBI): domain Eukaryota; kingdom Metazoa; phylum Mollusca; class Bivalvia; order Adapedonta; family Hiatellidae; genus Cyrtodaria; species Cyrtodaria siliqua. Next base: position 62,921 of record JAWPHD010012239.1, read on the forward strand.
TTTATTCACTATATAATCCACTAGTCCTTTAGTGGTGCTGCATTTATTCTCTATATTATCCACTAGTTCAAAGTGGTGCTGCATTTATTCTCTGTATTATCCACTAGTCCAAAGTGGTGCTGCATTTATTCACTATATTATCCACTAGTATTGTCCAATAGTCCGGGTGGCGCTGCATTTATTTACTATACTATCCACTAGTCCTTTAGTGGTGCTGCATTTATTCTCTTTATTATCCACTAGTTCAAAGTGGTGCTGCATTTATTTTCTGTATTATCCACTAGTCCAAAGTGGTGCTGCATTTATTCACTATATTATCCACTAGTCAGGCATTCCATTTTCTACATCTACTATACAAATGTGCATGTGACCTTGACCTTGAATTTGCAGCAACTCTGCAGTTCTGTAGGTAACAAGGTTCTAGGCCCATTCTACATATTTTTTTTTCTTGATGAGTCTGGCATATTCATTCCTGTGAGGTGCCATATAACCTTTCATGTGTTGGTGCGCGCGCCTTTAAACCCAATTCAATTCAATTCGTCCCGAGATGTGAATTCACTGATTATCTACTAGTCGGGTCATGTGCTGCGTTTATTCACTATATAATCCAATAGTCCGGCATCCATTTACTACATTTACTATACAAATGTGCCTGTGACCTTGACCTTGTAGGTTGTGGTATCCTAAATATAGCATTGGCTTGGCCACGCCCCTTTCCAGAAGTGACCTGAGCCAGAAGTGAAAGGTCCCACAAATTAAAACATGCCTGATAAATGTTTCAAATACATTTTCGAATTTGTTAATTAAAAAAATACCATTCATTAAAATGAGAGTATTTAATTTTACCAAGTGTATTTTTTAAACATGAAATTGTGAGCTTTACCCCCACTCAAAAACAGGTAAATCTTTACTGCGGTTTTGCATGTAAACAAATATGGCGGCCCCCATGGAAAGTTCTGTAGGGGAAACATGCTGAATTTTAACTTTTAGCACACTGGACTTGGACTTTGGACTTATCTTGAAAATAAGACACAACTTTTTGAATTTGCAAATGTGCATGTGACCTTGACCCTTCAATCAAGGGGCAGATAACTTAATAATTTTTTGCATTCAACTTTTGCATTTAGGTCACTTTCTCTCAAAGTGTATGCACTCATTTCGGACTTTGCTTGAAGTTGCATCTTGGGTGGTACATTGCAATGTCACAAAGCAATTGTGAATGTGACCTTGACCCTCCAAGCAAGGGGCAGATAACATAATACTTTTTACATTCAACTTTTGCATTTAGGTCAATTTTTCGCAAACTGTATGCACTAGACCTTTAAAACATGGTTTATAGTTGTATCTTGGGTAGTACATCGCAATATCTCAAAACGCATACGTGGATGTGACCTTCACCCTCCAAGCAAAGCAGATAAGACGAAACCTTCTATGTTGACATAGTTGTCTTGGGTAGTGCGTCTTTTTAGATTGATGGAATTTTGATTTCTTTTTTCTTGTTTTTTGTACGTATTTCTTTCCATGCATGTTCTTTTGTTTATTGGTAAAGATCTGTCCCACCGCCCCGCCCCCTCCTCCCACCGCCTGGAAACAAGACAGTTTTTTTTTTAGTTTTTTTTTTTACATATTTCGTGTTTATTTATTCTTGCACCTATAGCCCAACACAAAACCCGACTTATTTTTCCATTTACGCATTTGTGTTTTGTTTATTCTTATATTTATACCTCTCCCTGCCCCTCCCGCTCACTCTCCCCAACCACCACCTACATTACCCCACTCCTCATCCCCCACCCCAAAACCCAACAGTTTTTTTTTTCTTCGTATTTCTTTGTTGTTTTGTTTATTTATTCTTAAACCTGTACCCACACCACCACCAACAACAACACCCCATCCCCAACTAAAACAAAGAAAGACTACTTTTTAGCTCTACTGGCCGAAGGCCAGCAGAGCTTATGGGATGGCGAGTTGTCCGTCGTCCGTCGTCCGTTCGTCCGTCTGTTAACTTTTGCCTTGTGAACACTCTAGGGCCTTCATTGTTAATCAAATCTTTACGAAACTTTGCCAGTGTCTTTATATCAATAAAAGCTCGGACAAGTTCGAAAACCAGCCGGATCGGATAAATTTCACCGGAGTTAAGGCCCTTGTTTTGCTTGAAAATGCCATATTAAGCCTTGTGAACACTCTAGCACCTTCATTTATTATTTGATCGTTTCCAAACTTGCACAGATTGTTAATACCAATGATAGCTTGGACAAGTTCAAAAATCAGCTAAATTGGTTCAGTAACACCAGAGTTATGGCCCTTGTTTTTTCTGGAAAATGCCATTTTCTGCGTTGTGAACACTCTAGCACATTCATTTATTATTTGATCTTTACCAAACATGCACAGATTGTTAATATCAATGAAAGCTCAAATAAGTTCGAAAACCAGCTAAATCGGATGAGTAACACCGGAGTTATGGCCCTTGTTTTTTCTGAAAAATGCTATTTTCTGCCTTGTGAACCCTCTAGGGCCTTCAATATTAATCGGACCTTTACTTCACTTTGCCAGTGTCTTTATATTAACGAAAGCTCGGACATGTTCAAAAACCGGCAAGATCGAAATAATTTCACCGGAGTTATGGCCCTTGTTTTGCTGAAAAATGTCATATAAAGCCTTATGAACACTCTAGCACATTCATTTATTATTTGATCTTTAACAAACTTGCACAGATTGTTAATATGAATGAAAGCTCGGACAAGTTCGAAAACAAGCTAGATCGGACCATTAACAGCGGAGTTATTGCCCTTGATTTAGTTAAAATTGCTTTATTTTGCCTCATTAAGATGATAGAGCCTTCATCTTTCATCCAATCTTTACCAAACTTTACCAGATTGTTTATATAAATGAGAGCTAGGACAAGTTTGAAAACTAGCTGGATCAGACCATTAACAGCGGAGTTATGGCCCTTGATTTAGTTAAAAATGCTATATTTTGCCTCATTAAGACGATAGGGTCTTTATCTTTCATTCGATCTTTACCAAACTTTACCAGATTGTTTATATAAATGAAAGCTCGGACATTTCGAAGATCAGCCAGATCGGACCAGTAACAGCGGAGTTATGGCCCTTGGTTTAGTTAAAAATGCTATATTTTGCCTCGTTAATTTGATAGGGCTTTCATCTTTCATCTGATCTTTACAAAACTTTACCCGATTGTTTATATCAAGGACAGCTCAGTCAGTTTTGAAAAACAGCCAGATCGGACCAGTAACAGATGAGTTATGGCCCTTGATTTAGTTAAAAATGCTGTACTTTACCTCGTTAAGACGATAGGGCCATAATTTTTCATGCGATCTTTATGAAACTCTATCAGATTTTTAATATTAATGACAGCTCGGTCAAGTTCGAAAACCAGCCAGATCGGACCAGTAACAGTGGAGTTATGGCCCTTGATTTAGTTAAAATCCTATATTTTGCCTCGTTAAGACGATAAGGCCTTCATCTTTCATCCGATCTTTAAGAAACTTTACCAGATTGTTAGTATCACTGAAAGCTTGGACAAGTTTGAAATACATCCAGATTGGACCATTTACATCGGAGTCATGGCCCTTGATTTTCTGAAATATGCTATATCTTGGCCTCATTAAGATGAAAGGGCCTTCATTTGGCCGGATTTCATTGAAACTTTGCAGGGATGATCAGTACCAAGCCTAGTTGTACATAGTCACCGTGTTCCAGTTGAATGATTTTGGTGGAGTTATAGCCCTTTAAAGGTTTTAATACACAAACTTTGTTCTGACTAGTTCTCTTGAACCCCTAGCCAGTTTAAACGAAACTTTTTAGGGATGATCAGTTCTATGTCTAGTTGTGCAAATCATAGCCGTGTTCCGGTTGAATGATTTTTGGCGGAGTTATGGCCCTTTAAAGGTTTTAATACACAAACTTTGTTCTGATCTACTTCTTCTGAACCCCTCGCCAGAATTTAATGAAACTTTGCAGGGATGATCAGCACCAAGCCTAGTTGTGCATGTCATCGTCACATTTCGGTTTACAGATATTTGGCAGAGTTATGGCCCTTTAAAGGATTTTGATACCACAGTTTTTTTGTCTGGGCTAGTTCTCCTGAACCCCTGGCTGGATACAGACGAAACTTGACAAGGGTGATCAGTATCAAGCCTAGTTGTCATATTAGTCCATATTTTGGTTGAATGATTTTTGGCAGAGTTGTGACCCTTTAAATGTTTTAATACGCAAACTTTGTCCAGATTAGTCTCTTCTGAACTCTTTGCCAGATTTCAGCGAATCTTGGCGAGGATGATCAGTACTAAGCCTAGTTGCACCTGTCATTACCATGTTCTGGTTGAATGATTTTTGAAAGACTTATGGCCCCTTAAACATAAACTTTATCTTGAGCCAGTAGAGCTTCCACAGGCCCTCTTGGGCCTCTTGTTTGTTTCTTTGTATTTATTTGTACACCACGGAAGTCGAGCATCTGCATTTTGTTGAGATCACCTGAGCCATAGGATCAAGGTGATCTATTGGGATCGCTCTTCGTCCATCGTCGTCCGTCATTAACTTTTGCTTCAAACGACTTCTTCTCACAAACCGCTTTGTCAGTTTTGACTAAACTTCACATGGATGATCATTAGGTGAAGGTTGTTTTTTTTTAAACAAAATTAGTTCTGTGCGACATCCAATATGGCTGCCATTGAGCAGGGGTGGAAACAAGTGATATATGCGTTACTCTTGGGCTTTCTTTGGGGGATGCATTTAGGTCACTTTCTCGCAAACTGTATGCACTAGACCTTTAAAACATTGCTTATAGTTTATCTTGGGTAGTACATCGCAACTCTCAAAAAGCATACGTAGCTGTGACCTTCACCTTCCAAGCAAAGAGCAGATAAGACGAAACATTCTATTTTGACCTAGTTGACTTGGGTAGTGTTTTTTTTTAGAAGTATGCATTTCATCTATGACCTTGGCCTACTAATTTGGGAGTGATGATTTTTTTTTTTTTTTAAAGAATGCACATTAGCAAAATGTAAACTCGATTATTTTAAGTTATTAAAATGTTTACAAACTTTCATTTAACAACATTTACCTTTAATTTCTGTGTCTCGTCCCAAGACCCCCGTGTGGTTGCCGGGGTAGAATACAACCACTGCAAACACACCGTCACATGCAGAGGGCCCCACACCGCAAATTCATATTGATTTTGTCATAATTTTTTATCATGCTCATTCAAGGTCTTTATCATGACACCGTGTATGCAAGCATGGAAACGTGGCTCCATCGTAAATGGAGTGTGTACTATAGAATTTGCAGCAACTCTGCAGTTCTGTAAGTAACAAGGTTCTAGGCCCATTCTACATATTTTTTCTTGATGTAAATGGAGGAATGAGTCTGGCATATTCATTCCTGTTAGGCGCAATATAACCTTTCATGTGTTGGTGCGCGCGCCTTTAAACCCAATTCAATTCAATTAGTCCCGAGATGTCAATTCACTGATTACCTACTAGTCGGGTCATGTGCTGCGTTTATTCACTATATAATCCAATAGTCAGGCATCCATTTACTACATTATCCACTAGTCAGGCATTCATTTACTATAGTATCCACCAGTCAGGCATTCAATGACTATATTATCCACTAGTATTATCCATTAGTCCGGGTGGTGCTGCATTTATTTACTATACTATCCACTAGTCCTTTAGTGGTGCTGCTTTTATTCTCTATATTATCCACTAGTTCAAAGTGGTGCTGCATTTATTCTCTGTATTATCCACTAGTCCAAAGTGGTGCTGCATTTATTCACTATATTATCCACTAGTCAGGCATTCCATTTACTTCATTTACTATACAAATGTGCATGTGACCTTGACCTTGAATTTGCAGCAACTCTGCAGTTCTGTAGGTAACCGGGTTCTAGGCCCATTCTACATATTTTTTCTTGATGATGAGTCTGGCATATTCATTCCTGTGAGGCGCCATATAACCTTTCATGTGTTGGTGCGCTTGCCTTGAAACCTAATTCAATTCAATTCGTCCCGAGATGTGAATTCACTGATTACCTACTAGTCGGGTCATGTGCTGCATTATTCACTATATAATCCAATAGTCGGGCATCCATTTACTACATTATCCACTAGTCAGGCATTCATTTACTATAGTATCCACCAGTCAGGCATTCATTGACTATATTATCCACTAGTATTGTCCACTAGTCCGGGTGGCGCTTCATTTATTTACTATACTATCCACTAGTCCTTTAGTGGTGCTGCATTTATTCTCTACATTATCCACTAGTTCAAAGTGGTGCTGCATTGATTATCTGTATTATCCACTAGTCCAAAGTGGTGCTGCATTTATTCACTATATTATCTACTAGTCAGGCATTCCATTTACTACATTTACTATACAAATCAGCATGTGACCTTGACCTTGAATTTGCAGCAACTCTGCAATTCTGTAGGTGTCGAGGTTCTAGGCCCATTCTACATATTTTACTTGATGATGAGTGGCATATTCATTCCTGTAAGGCGCCATATAACCTTTCATGTGTTGGTGCGCGCGCCTTTCAACCCAATTCAATTCAGTTCATCCCGAGATGTCAATTCACTGATTACCTACTGGTCGGGTCATGTGCTGCGTTTATTCACTATATAATCCAATAGTCAGGAATCCATTTACTACATTATCCACTAGTCAGGCATTCATTTACTATAGTATCCACCAGTCAGGCATTCATTGACTATATTATCCACTAGTATTGGCCACTAGTCCTTTAGTGGTGCTGCATTTATTCTCTATATTATCCACTAGTACAAAGCGGTGCTGCATTTTTTCACTATATTATCCACTAGTCAGGCATTCCATTTACTACATTTACTATACAAATGTGCATGTGACCTTGACCTTGAATTTGCAGCAACTCTGCAGTTCTGTAGGTAACGAGGTTCTAGGCCCATTCTACATATTTTTTCTTGATGATGAGTCGGGCATATTCATTCCTGTGATGCGCCATATAACCTTTCATGTGTTGGTGCACACGCCTTTAAACCCAATTCAATTCATCCCGAGATGTGAATTCACTGATTATATACTAGTCGTGTCATGTGCTGCGTTTATTCACTATATAATCCAGTAGTCAGGCATCCATTCACTACATTATCCACTAGTCGGGCATTCATTTACTATAGTATCCACCAGTCAGGCATTCATTGACTATATTATCCACTAGTACTGTCCACTAGTCCGGGTGGTGCTGCATTTATTTACTATACTATCCACTAGTCCTTTAGTGGTTCTGTATTTATTCTCTATATTATCCACTAGTTCAAAGTGGTGCTGCATTTATTCTCTGTATTATCCACTAGTCCAAAGTGGTGCTGCATTTATTCACTATATTATCCACTAGTCCAAAGTGGTGCTGCATTTATTCTCTATATTATCCACTAGTTCAAAGTGGTGCTGCATTTATTCTCTGTATTATCCACTAGTCCAAAGTGGTGCTGCATTTATTCACTATATTATCCACTAGTCAGGCATTCCATTTACTACATTTACTATACAAATGTGTATGTGACCTTGACCTTGAATTTGCAGCAACTCTGCAGTTCTGTAGGTAACTTTAGGTTCTAGGCACATTCTACATATTTTTTCTTGATGATGAATCTGGCATATTCATTCCTGTGAGGTGCCATATAACCTTTCATGTGTTGGTGCGTGCGCCTTCAAACCTAATTCAATTTAATTCATCCCGAGATGTGAATTCACTGATTATCAACTAGTCGGGTCATGTGCTGCGTTTATTCACTATATAATCCATTAGTCAGGCATCCATTTATTACATTATCCACTAGTCACGCATTCATTTACTATAGTATCCACCAGTCAGGCATTCATTGACTATATTATCCACTAGTATTGTCCACTAGTCCGGGTGGCGCTGCATTTATTTACTATACTATCCACTAGTCCTTTAGTGGTGCTGCATTTATTCTCTATATTATCCACTAGTTCAAAGTGGTGCTGCATTAATTCTCTGCATTATCCACTAGTCCAAAGTGGTGCTGCATTTATTCACTATATTATCCACTAGTCAGGCATTCCATTTACTACATGTGCATGTGACCTTGACCTTGAATTTGCAGCAACTCTGCAGTTCTGTAGGTAACGAGGTTCTAGGCCCATTCTACATATTTTACTTGATGATGAGTGGCATATTCATTCCTGTAAGGCGCCATATAACCTTTCATGTGTTGGTGCGCGCGCCTTTCAACCCAATTCAATTCAATTCATCCCGAGATGTGAATTCACTGATTATCTACTAGTCGGGTCATGTGCTGCATTTATTCACTATATAATCCAATAGTCAGGCATCCATTTACTACATTATCCACTAGTTAGGCATTCATTTACTATAGTATCCACCAGTCAGGCATTTATTGACTTTATTATCCACTAGTATTGTCCACTAGTCCGGGTGGCGCTGCATTTATTTACTATACTATCCACTAGTCCTTTAGTGGTGCTGCATTTATTCTCTATATTATCCACTAATTCAAAGTGGTGCTGCATTTATTTTCTGTATTATCCACTAGTCCAAAGTGGTGCTGCATTTATTCACTATATTATCCACTAGTCAGGCATTCCATTTACTACATGTGCATGTGACCTTGAATTTCCAGCAACTCTGCAGTTCTGTAGGTAACGAGGTTCTAGGACCATTCTACCTTTTTTTTTCTCGATGAGTCTGGCATATTCATTCCTGTGAGGCGCCATATAACCTTTCATGTGTTGGTGTCCGCGCCTTTAAACCCAATTCACTTGAATTCATCCCGAGATGTGAATTCACTGATTATCTACTAGTCGGGTCATGTGCTGCGTTTATTCACTATATAATCCAATAGTCAGGCATCCATTTACTACATTTTCCACTAGTCAGGCATTCATTTACTATAGTATCCACCAGTCGGGCATTCATTATTTATATTATCCACTAGTATTGTCCACTAGTCCGGGTTGTGCTGCATTTTTTTACTATACTATCCACTAGTCCTTTAGTGGTGCTGCATTTATTCTCTATATTATCCACTAGTACAAAGCGGTGCTGCATTTATTCACTATATTATCCACTAGTCAGGCATTCCATTTACTACATTTAATATACAAATGTGCATGTGACCTTGACCTTGAATTTGCAGCAACTCTGCAGTTCTGTAGGTAACAATGTTCTTGGCCCATTCTACATATTTTTTCTGGATGAGTCGGGCATATTCATTCCTGTGAGGCGGCATATAACCTTTCATGCGTTGGTGCGCGCCTTTAAACCCAATTCAATTCAATTCGTCCCGAGATGTGAATTCACTGATTATCTACTAGTCGGGTCATGTTCTGCATTTATTCACTACATTATCCACTAGTCAGGCATTCATTTACTACAGTATCCACCAGTCAGGCATTCATTGACTATATTATCCACCAGTATTGTCCACTAGTCCGGGTGGCGCTGCATTTATTTACTATACTATCCACTAGTCCTTTAGTGGTGCTGCATTTATTCTCTATATTATCCACTAGTTCAAAGTGGTGCTGCATTTATTCTCTGTATTATCCACTAGTCCAAAGTGGTGCTGCATTTATTCACTAAATTATCCACTAGTCAGGCATTCCATTTACTACATTTACTACACAAATGTGCATGTGACCTTGACCTTGAATTTGCAGCAACTCTGCAGTTCTGTAGGTAACATTATGTTCTAGGCACATTCTACATAGTTTTTTTTGATGATGAGTCTGGCATATTCATTCCTGTGAGGTGCCATATAACCTTTCATGTGTTGATGCGCGCCTTTAAACCTAATTCAATTCAATTCATCCCGAGATGTGAATTCACTGATTATCTACTAGTCAGGTCATGTGCTGCATTTATTCACTATATAATCCATTAGTCAGGCATCCATTTACTACATTATCCACTAGTCAGGCATTCATTTACTATAGTATCCACTAGTCAGGCATTCATTTACTATAGTATCCACCAGTCAGGCATTCATTGACTATATTATCCACTAGTATTGTCCACTAGTCCAGGTGGCGCTGCATTTATTTACTATACTATCCACTAGTCCTTTAGTGGTGCTGCATTTATTCTCTATATTATCCACTAGTTCAAAGTGGTGCTGCATTTATTCTCTGTATTATCCACTAGTCCAAAGTGGTGCTGCATTTATTCACTATATTATCCACTAGTCAGGCATTCCATTTACTACATGTGCATGTGACCTTGACCTTGAATTTGCAGCAACTCTGCAGTTCTGTAGGTAACGAGGTTCTAGGTCCATTCTACATATATTACTTGATGATGAGTGGCATATTCATTCCTGTAAGGCGCCATATAACCTCTCATATGTTGGTGCGCGCGCCTTTCAATTCAATTCATCCCGAGATGTGAATTCACTGATTATCTACTAGTCGGGTCATTTGCTGCGTTTATTGACTATATTATCCACTAGTCAGGCATTCCATTTACTATTGTTACTATACAAATGTGCATGTGACCTTGACCTTGCATTTGCAGCAACTCTGCAGTTCTGTAGGTAACAAGGTTCTAGGCCCAATCTATGTATTTTTTCTTGATGAGTCTGGCATATTCATTCCTGTGAGGCGCCATATAACCTTTCATGTGTTGGTGCGCGCGCCTTTAAACCCAATTCAATTCGTCCCGAGATGTGAATTCACTGATTATCTACTAGTCGGGTCATGTGCTGCGTTTATTCACTATATAATCCAATAGTCAGGCATCCATTTACTACATTATCCACTAGTCAGGCATTCATTTACCATAGTATCCACCAGTCAGGCATTCATTATTTATATTATCCACTAGTATTGTCCACTAGTCCGGGTGGCGCTGCATTTATTTACTATACTATCCACTAGTCCTTTAGTTGTGCTGCATTTATTCTCTATATTATCCACTAGTTCAAAGTGGTGCTGCATTTATTCTCTGTATTATCCACTTACTAGATTTACTATACAAATGTGCATGTGACCTTGACCTTGAATTTACAGCAACTCTGCAGTTCTGTAGGTAACTAGGTTCTAGGCCCATTCTACATATTTTATTTTGATGATGAGTCTGGCATATTCATTCCTGTGAGGCACCATATAACCTTTCATGTGTTGGTGCGCGTGCCTTTAAACCCAATTCAATTCGTCCCGAGATGTGAATTCACTGATTATCTACTAGTCGGGTAATGTGCTGCGTTTATTCACTATATAATCCAATAGTCAGGCATCCATTTACTACATTTTCCACTAGACAGGCATTCCTTTACTATAGTATCCACCAGTCACGCATTCATTGACTATATTATCCACTAGTATTGTCCACTAGTCTGAGTGGCGCTTCATTTATTTACTATACTATCCACTAGTCCTTTAGTGGTGCAGCATTTATTCTCTATATTATCCACTAGTATTGTCCACTAGTCCGGGTGGTGCTGCATTTAATTACTATATTATCCACTAGTCCTTAAGTGGTGCTGCATTTATTCTCTATATTATCCACTAGTTCAAAGTGGTGCTGCATTAATTCTCTGTATTATCCACTAGTCCACAGTGGTGCTGCATTTATTCACTATATTATCCACTAGTCAGGCATTCCATTTACTACATATACCATACAAATGTGCATGTGACCTTGACCTTGAATTTCCAGCAACTCTGCAGTTCTGTAGGTAACGAGGTTCTAGGCCCATTCTACCTTTTTTTTTCTTGATGATGAGTCTGGCATATTCATTCCTGTGAGGCGCCATATAACCTTTCATGTGTTGGTGCGCGTGCCTTTAAACCCAATTCAATTCGTCCCGAGATGTGAATTCACTGATTATCTACTAGTCGGGTCATGTGCTGCGTTTATTCACTATATAATCCAATAGTCGGGCATCCATTTACTACATTATCCACTAGTCAGGCATTCATTCACTATAGTATCCACCAGTCAGGCATTGATTGACTATATTATCCACTAGTATTGTCCACTAGTCCTTTAGTGGTGCTGCATTTATTTACTATACTATCCACTAGTCCTTTAGTGGTGCTGCATTTATTCTCTATATTATCCACTAGTTCAAAGTGGTGCTGCATTTATTCTCTGTATTATCCACTTACTAGATTTACTATACAAATGTGCATGTGACCTTGACCTTGAATTTACAGCAACTCTGCAGTTCTGTAGGTAACTAGGTTCTAGGCCCATTCTACATATTTTATTTTGATGAGAGTCTGGCATATTCATTCCTGTGAGGCACCATATAACCTTTCATGTGTTGGTGCGCGTGCCTTTATACCAATTCATTCGTCCCGAGATGTGAATTCACTGATTATCTTCTAGTCGGGTAACGTGCTGCGTTTATTCACTATATAATCCAATAGTCAGGCATCCATTTACTACATTTTCCACTAGACAGGCATTCCTTTACTATAGTATCACCACCAGTCACGCATTCATTGACTATATTATCCACTAGTATTGTCCACTAGTCCGGGGTGGCGCTGCATTTATTTACTATACTATGCTCTAGTCCTTTAGTGGTGCTGCAGTTATTCTCTGTATTACCACTAGTCAAGTTGTGCTGCATTTATTCACTATATTATCCACTAGTCAGGCATTCCATTTACTACATTTACTATACAAATGTGCTTGTGACTTGACCTTGAATTTGCAGCAACTCTGCAGTTCTGTAGGTAACAAGGTTCTAGGCCCATTCTTCTTATTTTTTCTTGATGATGAGTCTGGCATATTCATTCCTGTGGGCGCCATATAACCTTTTATGTGTTGGTGCACGCGCCTTGAAACCAAATTCAAGTCAATTCATCCCGAGATGTGATTCACTGATTATCTACTAGTCGGGTCATGTGCTGTGTTTATTCACTTATATAATCCAATAGTCGGGCATCCATTTACTTACATTATCCACTAGTCAGGCATTCATTTACTACGTATTCACCAGTCAGGCATTCATTGACTATATTATCCATTAGTATTGTCCATTAGTCCGCGGTGGCGCTGCTTTATTTACTAATACTATGCACTAGTCCTTTAGTGGTGCTGCATTTATTCTCTATATCATCCACTAGTTCAAAGTGGTGCTGCATTATTCTCTGTATTATCCACTAGTTCAAAGTGGTGCTGCATTTATTCACTATATTATCCACTAGTCTGGCATTCCATTTACTACATGTGCATTGTGACCTTGACCTTGAATTTCCAGCAACTCTGCAGTTCTGTAGGGAACGAGGTTCTAGGCCCATTCTACCTTTTTTTTTCTTGATGATGAGTCTGGCATATTCATTTCCTGTGAGGCGCCATATAACCTTTCATGTGTTGGTGGGAACTCCTCGCCCGGGTGGGGGGGGGGGAGGGGGCCCCCCCCCCGGGGGGGGGGCCGCCCCACGCCTTTAAACCTAATTCAATTGATTCGTCCCGAGATGTGAATTCACTGATTATCTACTAGTCGGGTCATGTGCTGCGTGTATTCACTTATAATCCAATAGTCAGGCATCCATTTAATACAGTATCCCCTAGTCAGGCATTTATTCACTATAGTATCCACTAGTCAGGCATTCCATTTACTACATGTGCATGTGACCTTGAACTGAATTTGCAGCAACTCTGCAGATTCTGTAGGTACAAGGTCTAGGCCCATTCCTCCCCTCATATTGTTACTTGATGAGAGTGCATATTTATTCTGTATAGGCGCCATATAACCTTTCCCTGTGTTGGTGCGCGAGCCTTTCACCCATCAATTCATCCCGAGATGTGAATTCACTGATTATCTACTAGTCGGGTCAATGTGCTGCGTTTATTCACTATATATACCAATAGTCAGGCATCCACTTTACTACATTATCCCACTAGTCAGGCATTCAATTACTACTGTATACTCCAGTCAGTCATTCATTGACTATATTATCCACCAGTATTATCCACTAGTCCTGGGTGGTGCTGCATTTTTTACTATACTATCCACTAGTCCTTTAGTGCTGCATTTATTCTCTATTATTATCCACTAGTCAAAGTGGGTGCCTGGCATTTATTCTCTGTATTATCCACTAGTTCAAAGGTGGTGCTGCATTATTCTGCTATTATCCACTAGTACAAAGCAGTGCTGCATTTATTCACTGATATTATCCACTAGTCACGGCATTCATTTACTACATTTACTATACAAATTTGCATTTGACCTATGACCTGATTTGCAGCAACTCTGCAGTTCTGTAGGTAACAGGTTCTCGGCCCATTCTACATTTTTTTTCTTGATGATGAGTCTGCATATCATCTCTTGGGTTCCATATAACCTTTTATGTGTTGGAGCGCGCAGCCTTAACCAATTCAATTCAACTCAACCCGAGATGATCACTGATATATACTAGTCGG